>LGRX02007736.1:37042-51444 GCA_001247695.2 Cymbomonas tetramitiformis
AGGAGGAGAGCCAGGCGCGGTGGCATGCCTGGAGGAGAGGAGGAGAGCGAGGCGCGGGGGCATGCCTGGAGCAGAGGAGGAGAGCGAGGCGCAGGGGCATGCGAGGCGTGGGGGCATGCCTGGAGGAGAGGAGGAGAGCGAGGCGCGGGGGCATGCCTCGTCACAGATGGTACACAACAGGAATCACAAAGTGGGGAATAAATTCAAACCTTGCATATGCATGGCGAACCATTTGACTCCAGCAGGGCGAAGAATCTTGTTCTGGATCCGGCGCCCAGTTCGGTGGTCTATGCTTTCAGTTAAAAAAGTGGATTTCGTGTACCTGGGCGCACTCCCTTTACCAAAGAAAACTGCTAAGTGACAACCACATATATACGGTGTGAACACGGCATGCCCTGTCACAACCTTACTTTCAGGGCGAATTGTATGGCGGCCAAGCCTTTCAACCAGGTCAGCAATAACGTTACGCTGCAAAGGCTAAGGGATGATCTTGACGCGGGCAGAATAGGAGCAGATGACTATCAACGAGCTTGCGGATGCGGAAAATAGATTGCAAAGATGGTGCGTGGGACAATATCGATATCACGTTCACTCTATCGCGATACTAGTTTTGAATGCATATTCTCATGAGTTTTTCGTGATAACTTGCACGATCTTTGAACGCGCCACAGCGTTGAGACGACGTACATACGTCTGCGCCCGCTGCGCCCTGGTTACACGGCTCACTCGGTACTCTTCTCAACTTTTCCAAACGAGTTGACAACATTTGAACGGTCGTGTGTTACGTTGAGTTTACAGTGGCACTTGCGCCAAGTCCATCTTTCCAACTTTTGATAGTAGAAATGCAACTGACGCTCACTTCCTGGGTATCGCCGACTACGTAATAACTTTCGAGCGCGATACAGTCAAGACAGTTAGCTTCAAGAAAGTTGCTTGCGACGTTTCTCGACTTCTTACACCTAAGAGCTGTAGGGAAATCCGAAACGCTTGAGGACCAACCGCTCTTCCCTTGCGCGCCTTCGAGTGAATCATAGAAGCCACCCCGAAAGGTACCCGCTGCGATTACATAGCCTTGGTGAGAACCCAATAAAATACAAGAATCACTCACCAATAAGAAATAGTAGCAATAAGAAACCAGCCAGCGTTTGGGGGGGGGGTCACAACTTGACGAAATTTGCTGGCTAGCTTTAATTTCTTAAGAAATTGGCCAAAATAAGAAATCAAGGGGCTGGCTGGCTTGAATCATAGTGAAAGCTAGTTAAGAAATTTTGGCTGGATTATTTGGTGGGTTTACTCGATTTAACAAGGATTTTGATGGTTATACACAATTTATCTCAATAAAAACATCATACAGACTATTGAATTTTTTCGAACGGAGGTGCAAACGCTGGCTTGTCGGCGAAAAGTGAGTTATCCAAACAAAAACTCCAGTACTAAAATTTTACTACTATGGCCGTCGCTGAGTGCCAATTTCATGATAGCTGGCTGCCTCCTCCTTAAGTAATAAGAATAAGAAATTGGCTGGCTGAGCTACGAAATCGGGATTTCTTATTCTTAGCAATTTCATAGGTCGCTGGCGCTGGCGGGGGGGGTCACAACTTGACGAAATTCGCTGGCTGACCCCAAATTTAGGACTTTCTTATTGGTGAGTGATTACTGTATTCAGGTGCAGAGTACCTGTTTTCGGATGAAAAAAACGCCGAACTCCACGGCGAAATGTCGTCAACGTCTGAAGATTGGAACAACCGCGAATAGTCAGAAACTATGGAGAAGTAGAGGAAAATACGAACGCTCTGAATACCTTCTCGATTTCTATGGAGTTAGTTGGTGGCGCTGGCATCTTTCGCGTCCACGAGATGTTGAAGGCCTTCGCTGTGACTTCCGTCTTGTAGTTGTTGAACAGGAGCTGTCTTCTGCAAAACATCGTAAAAGGAGGGACCCACCCCTCCCAAGGAAATTGCGTCTTGAAGTAGATGTCGTCGTAAACTTCAGGTTTCCCTGGCACGAAAGCGACTCGCGCTGAACTCGAACTCCTCGTCAGTCCAAAATAGCTCATAGGCAGGGTCCCAATTCCCATCCCAGTTCTTATTCGCGTTAAACTCCCTTCCTCCGAACTTCCTCAAACGCTCAGGCCTAGTCAAAAGCTGCGATAACTTACGATCCCCAGCAAGTACAGAGAGGTTATACCTTTCCCTGAAACTCTGAGGACAGTCAAGTTTCACACCATTTAAGTGGATTCCGTGGCTGGTGTGAGGTCGCATACCGGTAACAAATACCCACCATAGACCAACTCTCCCAAATGAGCTGTCTATAAGGATATAGTCACCTGTATTGACCTCCCTCCAGCTGTACCCTGCTATCCGTCCGTCGTCTCGCAGATCCGGTTCCTTTAGGTTCGCGGAATTGATAATCCATTTTGACCAACGAGGCGCCTTTGCGTCCTCCTGACCATCCTCAGTTTCTTCCTCCTCCTCACTTTCCGTGTCATCCTCTTCCCACTCGTTATTTTCAGTTTGATCCATGCTTTAAATTAATTCCTGTGACTCTCTTTTCGCTGCATAATCCCTACAGTAAACCAGCTTCCTAGCTAGTCCGCCCGTTGTGGTTCCATCGCATGCATGTTCTTGTTGCTCAAGCATAGTCCGACTATTAAATTGTGCATCGACTCATCCGATGAATTTACCGACTCATCCGATGAATGAGTTGTAGTTTTGCGTCGATAACCATTTCGAGAATTAATTCAATAAATAAAAGATAATGCAGAGCACGAAGATACCCGGATCTGATCACATCGTCGTTTATAAACTAAATCCGATACGACCTGACGTTGCACCTGAGGCCAATGGGAAGCTCAGGCAGGAATGCGTCACGATGTCTCTCTTCCTTCACGATCGCGAACTCGCCAAGGACCACGCCATGTTACTGGTCGGTGTCACAGCACACGTCCACTGTCACTGCATTCGTGTGAGCCAACTGAACCCGGGCGCATGGGTGACATCGGGATACCGTGGGGCACCCAATTACCAATTGGGGGTCATGAGTCATGGGGCGTGTTGATCTCATAGTTGATGGCTTTGTGGCCACGGGTGTGTTGACCTCGTAGTTGATGGCTTGTTGCGGTTGCGGGCGTGTTGATCTCGTAGCTGATGGCCGAGCGTCCGTTCGCGGGCGTGTTGATCTCGTAGTTGATGGCCCGAGCGTCCCGGGCGTGTTGATCTCGTAGTTGATGGCCTGAGCGTCTGGGGCTGCGGGCGTGTTGATGGCCAGACCCTACGTTTCTAGACGGGTCCAATACACGTATTGAACACGTATTTGAGGCATATTGGAGGCATATTGAAGACGGTATGCTAATATCTGGACATTCCAATACACGTGTAACATATTGGCCAAACTATTGAACCGCGATCAGCCTGGACACAACGAAAATGAGTATGCTAGCATGGGCACCCAAATGGTGTCAGAATCACCCACTAGCACTTGGTATCATCTAAGGAAGGGTCTAGCGTTATGGGGACAAGTTTTCACGGCATTTGGACGCGTATCGCAGAAGTCGGTTCTGGGGGGCTTTATGAATTGGGGCCCCGATGTATTGAAATAAGGCAAAACGATTGGAGGGGTGTTCAATGGCTACTACCCGAAGGTCCGGTCCTCCCACAAGGACCGAAGTGAATTTGGGATATATGCCGCGTTTTTTCGATATAGTTGGTATATGAGTGCTTTGGGGTCATATTTAGGTGTCCAATAATTATCTAAAAACGTGTGTTGGATGTAATACTCGGTGTAGCGATGTGGTTTACGTTATTGAAAAGTGGGGGTGAAACCGCTCGAAATTAAATAAAAAGGCCGGTCCTCCCACAAGGACCGGAAGTTCCCAACCCACCAACAATCACTAAGTGGCCTTCCTAGTGCCCACTGCACTTAAAGAATACTTCAACATGACCTATGCGTGCTCTCTACAATGTACAACATCTTCGGAATCCACAATACTGCGGTATATATCCCTCACAATGTCATGCACCCATGAAAAAATTAAATTTCATCAAAATCGGCCATCCAAAAATCTGCTCTCGCCGAATTCCAAAGCAATGTTCCGAGTAGACTACTGCACATATTGACATGCTTAAGCATTCTAAAAATCGATAAACATGTTTACACGAAGTATGCGACGTGGCACATCATATATTGTGAGATATATATAGCTACGGGTATATATCGGGTTACAATCAGAATGCTTTCACTTTCGGTGTTTGCATAAGTGTCCATAAAACATAAGTTAGTCTCGGCTTTATGCCGGAAACCCTAAACCTGTGACACCCGTACTGTACGGAGTACTAGTACAGATAACAGGAAGTGACACACGGTGTGTCACATCCAGCACACCACCCTGGACTATTACGGAGGAAGAGTTAGGGTGGAGCAGGGTTGTTGCAGTCTGAAAATACACCATCTCAAGCGGTGGAAACAATTCTAGAGGGGGCCTGTGCTCTTGGCCAGGGCGGTCCCAAATCTCTAGCTAGCTGTGCACACAGGTAGGCATCTTGGCCCGATACTGATCTAGCAAGCTACTAGCAGTCACAAAACAGCTCTAGCCACTTTGAAAGTGGTCTACAAAGTAGAGTTCACTGTTGAAGCTGCCGGTGTCAACCTCAAAGTTCAGATTGAAGAAGTCGAAAGTGGCAAAGCTCAGAGAACCAGAGTCCAGATTGAAGCTGTCGCCGGGGTCAGCGGGTCCAGAGTCCAGAAAGGTGGAGTCAGGGAAGAAGTCCATTGCGCAGTTCTGATAATCGAAGTACTGCCCGGACACCACCGCCCGTGGAGCATTCTCCACGCCACAAAGTGTAGAGGCGGTGACGGTGTCGAGCAAAGCCATGCTCACACACATGAACAGAGCCGGCAGTGCTGCTGCCGTGAGGAGACTGCCAATTGACGGCGTCCGGACACCACCAACCCGTGGAGCGGGCGGCGGTGCGTCCACATGCAATTCCTCGTCGCCAGACTCCGAGTCAGCCACGCTAGCCGAATCATGCGTGGAAGAAATGTACGGAGGGAGGGGGCTGAAGGATTGAATTGAAACCTGCGGCTCGGGCTCGAAGAAGCCCAATCTCACAGACATCTCGTCCATAAAGGACTGCTCGAAGGGGGGTTCGCTGTCGACGAACTGCTTCGGTAAGATTAACGCGCCCTCGTCGCTCTCGGTTGTCGCATGCGGTTCAGGCTCCGCGATGCTTTCGTCGATCACGGCGGGCGTGGCCGACTCAACACCACCGGCTACCTGTTTCAGCTCACGGAGAGCCGTGCGCGCCTCGTGCACGCGGGTAGCAAGGAGAGAGGGCGGAGAAGGAATTAATCCTGCGTACTGCGCCCGAAGGCCGATGTTGTTGTCGTCGGCGAAGGTAAAGGGCTCCTCGTCGTGACGAACAACGGGTTGATCATGTTGCCCACAAAGTCGAGCGAAGGTGGCGTCGTCCCGGGCGTCAAAGGCGGTCTGGAACGCGGACACAATCTCGTCGTTCTCGTCGGCAGTCACCAAGTCGCACTCCGCGCATGCCATGTCGTCCGTGGGGCAATTCGCGGTGTCGTGGAAGTGTCCAGGTGGACAACGCGCGCACTCAGGGACGAAGGCGGAGGAGGCCACGTGGAACGAGATGTTGTGGGCGGAGTTCTTTTTGTAGTGGCTCTGACTCCAATTTCCTTCGGTCTTGAGCGGTCTCGCGGCGAAGCGGAAGTTCTTTCGCCCGCCATAGCCTCCGACACGATTGTCGCGGCCATGGAACTTCCCGTCATCCCTCCTGTTGCGTTCATCACGCCAACGTGAGGGCGGAAAGGAGACACCCCGCTTACCGTCAGGCTGCTGGCGGTGGCGGTGAGAGTCAGCGAATCCAGAAAGAGGCTCGTCGTCCTTCGCGATTGAGTCCTTCAGCGTTACGAGAGTCGAGGCGGCGGCCTCCAATTGCTTCTCGAACTCCATGATGAGGCTCTTTACGTCAATTCCACCAGAGTAAAGCATAGTCGGGGAAGTCGGAGGTGACGGCTTAGGCTGCTTCGCGCGGCCAACACCGTTCTCGCTCTCCCAAATCTCGAGGATGTGGGCGTAGATGTCCTCGAGGTCGACCTTGGCCAAGTCCACGTCGAGCCGAAGCGGAGTGGTGACCTTGTCGTACATGATGGGGTCGAGGGACGCGAGAAGTTGCTTCTTGGCCACCATGTCGTCGAGCGGACCAGAGGCTGCGTTGCGGATGGCGGTCAAGCAGGCGTCGAAATCTTGAATTAGCGGGTCGGGGTCGAGCTTGGAGTCGAAGTAGATGGCACACAACTCCTCGTAGTTCCCAAGGGGTCGGAGAATACGAAGAAGTAGCCGCTTCGTAACCTCAAGCAAGGCGCGCTTCCCATCTCGCGGGGAAGCGCGTCCAGAAGCGTCCACCCAACGCCTGGCTGGTGAGTGTGGCTTCGTCAAGGATGTCAACGTCGTGAAGAGGATGGCGTTGTAGACGTTGTTAACCTCCTTGGTGGCATCCGCCAAGTCGAAGAGGGTGTCGTTGGCGGGGTCCTTCAGCTCAAATGCTGACTGTAAAGACGTCACCAACGACGTCCATAGTACGTTGCGGTCCGATTCGTCACCTCGGAATGCCGCCTCTTTGGTGCCAAGAGCGTCTCGAGACGTCCTCTTGATCAAATCCACGTCCCATGATGAATTTTGAACGGCCACGGCACGTGTCCGCTCAGGGGCCGTCAAAGTAGCCGCCGGAGATGCAGGTGTCGGCCGATAGCGCATCCCAACGTCTCGGGAAAAAATTGTGTCAAGTCGAATTCGGTTGTGAGCCCCCATGGGAGGCGTAGCGTGCGAAGAAACACTCATGATAAAAAAATCCTATAGGTGGGTACGTCGGGGTAAGGTGGCGATGGCGCGGAGAGGAGGAACTCGCGGAAATGGTAATGGCAAAAGCAGTCAAAACGTCCGTAACTGTGAAATTTATAGGAAGAATGATATGGTAATATATTTGTAACGGGTAAATATATTGGCAGTAAAGCACAGAAAACACGCAGGGCCGGGTGCTCGGAACGGTGATAACATAAAACTGATAAGTTAGGCTAACTAGCAGGCTAACTGGCAGGTCACGGATCGGTGTCACGGCTAACTGGGTGTCACATGTCACACACACGGCGAGGGGTGAAACAGGGAGAGGCAGGCCCCCATACAGTGGGGGGGAAATCAGCTTCCCCGTGACACCACCTCACCCCGAAGGTGTGAGTGGACATCCCGAAGCAAGCAAACCCTAAATCCCAACCCAAGTTACTAGAATGTTTAGGCCTAAGGGGCCTTTCTCAACCCAACTAGAAGCACATCCGTGCATGGGGCGTTGCCTAAATTCCTAGTACATAGGGCAAGCATCTACAAGCCGCGACGTGATTGCGGAATGGCGGCGGCGGAGTTCTCGATTGCAGAAGTCCTCGAGCGCCATGAAAACGACGAATCACCCAATGCCCACGCGGTGCCAAAGCCAAAAGCGGCCTGGCACCACCAGAGCGAATGCGTCGCTGAAGAGGGGATAGGGAGGTGGAAGGTGGAAAATGCGGTGAGGGAACGTGATCGAGGTCATGGGGAGGAACTCGAAAGGGATGATGGAGAGGGGCGAAGTGGGCGTGGCAACATCACCACACACCACTAGATGGTGAAGAGGTGGGGTGCAAGGCGAGGGCGAAGGGAGTGGAGGGACGAAGTCGAAGGAGTCAAAGCACTCGTTGTTGATGGCGAACGCGATGGACTCGAGCTTGGTGCTTGGTGTGTAAGCACCACCAGGCACCACCAGACCACAGTCAAAGGGAAGATGTTGTCGTCGAAGCAAGTCCAGTGCAGACCGAACTGCGGCCATGCGCGCACGCTGGCGTAGCGAGGCCATGATCTCTGCGGCTGCAAAATCTGGAAGGCGCGTCGATAGGGTTTCGTGGGTGAAAGGTGATTCCTCGAAAAATTAACCAAATCAAGCGATGGAGAAGTCAAATTGGGGTGAAATTTGACGAGGAAGACGGAGGTCAAGTCAAAAACGTCGTACGGTAACTCGTATTCACTCCAGAAGGGGTGCTGCTGGTCAGAAAGTTGAGTGGACGTTTGGGTCGATGGCGATAACGTAACTTTTCGCAAAATTAACGGAATCGGACGATGTAGGGGTCAAATTAGGGTAAAATTCGACGAGGAAAACGGTGGTGACGTCAAAAACGTCGTACGGTAGACCAGTTACTCGGCAGCAGAGGCGCTGCTGGCCAGAGTGTTGAAGGACGTTGGGGAGACATGCCTGGAACGAAGTAGGATGCCAGAATTACGGTAAAAGTTTAACGGATTAGAACGGATTTGAACGGTAAAGTAAACCACCAATCACAAACGGTAGGCGGAGTACTCGAACGGGCAAAGACGGTAACGGAGATGTCTTCACGCCGTTGACGGATAAGAACGGTAAGAACGGACTTAGAATCGGCGATGAGGCCGAAGCGAGCTGAATGTAGTGAGCACCACTAGCGCGGTACGGGACCGATAACCTTATAGGAAGAATGATCTGGTAATATATTTGTAACGGGTAAATATATTGGCAGTAAAGCACAGAAAACACGCAGGGCCGGGTGCTCGGAACGGTGATAACATAAAACTGATAAGTTAGGCTAACTAGCAGGCTAACTGGCAGGTCACGGATCGGTGTCACGGCTAACTGGGTGTCACATGTCACACACACGGCGAGGGGTGAAACAGGGAGAAGCAGGCCCCCATACAGTGGGGGGGAAATCAGCTTCCCCGTGAGAAATCCCAATTGTAGAAATGCGGAAGTCGAAGTAACACGTTGCGCAAGAAGTCCGTGACAAAGATTGATCAGGTCCAGTCAAAACGAAAATCCCGTGGACATCCAAAAATCACGTAGGGTACGCTGCGGCGACAAACACAATTACTCCGTAACGACGCGTGCCTCAACCGCGAGTCCTCATAGCGCAACCATCAAATGGGGTCCCCAACGCCCCACCAAGCGGAGGCGCTTAGCCAATCATGCTACCAAAAGTAGTGGAAGGTGCCTGGCGCACCATAACCTGTGAGATATATATAGCTACGGGTATATATCGGGTTACAGTAAGAATGCTTTCACTTTCGGTGTTTGCATAAGTGTCCATAAAACATAAGTTAGTCTCGGCTTTATGCCGGAAACCCTAAACCTGTGACACCCGTACTGTACGGAGTACTAGTACAGATAACAGGAAGTGACACACGGTGTGTCACATCCAGCATATATCTATCATATCCGAACACTATTTGGCATTCATAGTATCCTTAGTAACGAAAAAAAACATTTGAAAATCTTGGATCAAAAATGTTATTTACAGGTGTAAGGTCGATTTGAGTGCGTATATACACCCAATACGAGGTCGCCAACATGTATAATCTTGCAAGTATGATTGGGTATGATGTTAGGATAAAATTTTGTACTTGGGCGGCTTGTTTGACCTGGAATTCTATTGGATTAAATATTTGAATGGCATGGCATGTTTTTGAACGTCCTCCAAAAGTTGCAACTCAAAAAATGATAGGGTACATGCTACAAATGCATTGGATATAGTCATTTTATGACGATATACGGTTGATGGCGCATATGGACACTCAGTTTAGGTCCTAAGTGTACTAAAAATCGAAGGGTAGGCACTAAGACCGTCAAGAGGACGGCTAAAAAAATTCCCGCAACACCGGTCCTTGTGGGAGGACCCAACGCCGTTTCGGTCCTCCCACAAGGCCTGTCGGGCAGTAGCCATCAATATGTCTGCAACTGCCTGGGTTAGATTCAAGATAGAATATTACGAGAGGAATAGATGCACCTTCGGTGCGATAATATTTAATTATTTGAAACATGGAATTAAGAATAGTCGATAGTCATAGTGTCAAGTGTCTACTCCGGTATAAATCCGAAAGAGAGACAGTGTTGAGTGTTCAGTGTATGGAAAGGGGGTGGGGGGATGTATATTTAATTATTCCAAACCGTGACGCGAACACCCTCATACCGAATGCGGGCCCTACCAAGGGGTATATTCAAGGGTTATATAGGGTATAAGGTTATATAGGGGAGGGTATATAAGGGTATATAGGGGTATAGCTATATAACCCTATATCCAAGGGTTATATAGGGTATAGGGTATATCCTGGTATCATTATCAAGGGTATGTCCAAAGGGTATATACAAGGGTTATACCCCTTGGACCCTACTGTACGGGTAGTAGCTAGTGGAACATAGAATGACACGACCGACGATGTATTTTCAAAAAAGTTGTTCTACTTTATATATGCCTACAGATGTCATATTTTTAAAATTAATTATTGAGGGGGTTTAATTTTTGCGCAAGTGTATATGTTACGGTACAAGCGTGCCGCACGCATATGCGTGCTTATTTCAGCCTGGCGCGCTTGTACTGGAACAAACACGCATATGCGTGTGGCGCGCTTGTACCGTAACATATATATGCCCCTTGGCCTTGAAGTCGATCCTAATCTCAAATCTGCTGTCAGTTGCTTGTTACCAGGATACCAGCACACTCGACTGTCGACACTCGACTGTGTAAGAATCTTCAAACTTTCAAGCGCTTGCACCCTTCACGAAGCCCTGATAACATTCCGCCAAAATGAGAAATATGTGGTGAGGTCACTGGGCTTAAATGGTAAAAAAATGGGTTCCGTTGAAGCACTGTGAGTTACCAGCGTCGATATAATCATTATCATTATTATCATCGGAGCAACTTCGTTATGCCGGTGCACTGAAATGACAACAAAATATGAAGCGCCTCATTGATGCACGACTTTTCTGAGGTGACTAGCTTCTAAGACTCAGTTCTGAGACACTGTTCACTGCGTAAGAGCGGAATAACCTGGACGGTTACGAGCTTGCGTCACAACGTATGGTAGGACCGTCGTGTTTAAATATGTTTCGCAGCGCTTGCTTTTGCTAAGGTAAAGTACGTGGACTTCAAAATTTGCTAATTTGAGTCAAGCTGTGTCAGCTTGATATAGGAATTCCCACACTCTAAATTTCACCTTCGTTGGAGCTTGCCGCAAGCATGATTTTTCTTTCTTCTTTTCTTTCTTTTCTTCTTTTCTTCTTCTCTTCTTTCTTTCACTTATGGGCTGTAAAGTCAATTCGCGCTGAGGCGAGCGTTTCGAAGCGAGTATTTTAAATTGATAAACTTTTAAGAATTGTCTTCCCAAAAATACGTGAATTCGAACCCAAGACTATACGAGAAGACAATTTTGCGAAGCAAAACACTACTCTTACTGTCAGTCTAAAAGGGCTCAATTCTTTATATTGAACTTTAGCATTGGCCAAATACCTTTTTCAATGCTTTTTATAAGTACTAATGGTGTTAAGTACTAAGACGGAAGAACTAAGTATGATTGGCACACCTCAAGGAGCAGATGTGACAGTTTCCAGGTTGCAACTCGTCGTAGGTGTCGCCCTAAGTCTTTTAAAGAATTGTGTCAGCGGCACTGCCTTTAGAAGTGTTATGTATCAAGGTATGTGGTGTCTTCAGATATAGTTCTGTCTAGGCGCCCAACTTATGTGCGCGACGGATTTCGCAGGGCCATACTATGACAACCAATCGATACCGTCTTAAGTGACAGGCTACAAAACTGTGGAAGTTACGAGCTGCAAGAATAATTAAACACTGCGTTACCAAATCATCAGGGAGACGCAACTTGTATGCGTTCGGGCAAAGTTTAATTCACAAGCTGCGAACTGTCAAAAGTTCGGACAGGTTGTGACGGTTTCTAGCTGATACTAGCGCGCGGCTTTTAAGAGAGCAGGGCATCCGTTAACGTTCCGAAATGTTTTTCAAATGATCTGTTGCATCGAAACCTTCTGCACGCGGCGAACATCTTTAAGGCATTAACCCAAAATTACTTTGAAAATTCCGTCGTGTCTACAGGCTTCCGAAGCTGTTCGATCACCGAGGCTCACTTTCTTCAGTCTTAGTAGCCTCAGAGCTCTAAGACTATGCAACTCAACATTTTGAACTTAAAGCATTCGCACGAAGCCGCCGGCCGGCTGCAACGGTGACGAGCTCGATGTCGAAGGCAACAGTGATATTTCTTGCAGCTTGCTTCGTGCACACCGTTGCCTCAGGTACAATGATAATGCACTCTGATAGCTTCGAACATTCTGTGTGAACCTTTCTATTATTAGTCAGCTTGCCTGCGCTCGGTCCCTTCACAGGATGTCACAGTCTCTCTTTGCTGACTTCCCAGTCTGTGACATTTAATAGTTCTTCGGATTGTAGCTCGTTTCTTTAACATTAGCTGGCTCCTTTCATCGTTGCTCAAGTGCTCCTGAAAGAATAGTGTTGTTGGGTAAAAGAAACGGCTGAAGGGATGCGTAGATGAGTATGACACCGTAAGGTTGATTGATGGAGTAGCCTACATGTACATGGAGCCAGGCTAAGACTTGTCATTGTAGCCACTGAGGCTGTCACATTAGACTTTCATCAGGTGCAATTCCGTACGCTCGTAACAGATGACGAGCAATATTTATCTTAAACACTAAACAAACGTCAATCTCAGTGTTCTTTCTCCTCACATCGTAAGCTTGGCTGAAAGTCTTGAATGCCTGGCTGTCACGCCACCCTTGCTTGGTCCGCATATCATGCCTGGCTGTCACGCCACCCTTGCTTGGTCATCATATCATGCCTGGCCGTCACGCCACCCTTGCTTGGTCCTCATATCATCTTGCCTGGCTGTCACGCCATCAGCGATCACCATCATCATGTCACGCCACCCTTGCTTGGTCCTCATATCATCATGCCTGGCTGTCACGCCACCCTTGCTTGGTCCTCATATCATGCCTGGCTGTCACGCCACCCATGCTTGGTACTCATAATTAGAACGTACTGATTAAAACTGCGTGGGTTTGTGATTTGTGTCGTGCAGCACCTCCCCCTTCACCCCCTTCACCCCCACCGGGGCCACTGCAATCCTATCAAACATCGGATTCCTCAGGAACATGCGACTCCTATGGCATGGGGTTCAGAATGCCTCCGTCTGGCCATACCTTCTGGACGGACGTTTCCTATTCCTACAACTCTGCGGCAGATGGCGTCACATCCATGCCTCTCACGTACACCTGGACCCTGGCTGATCTGGCGTATGGAAGCGGTGTATATGTCGTCACTGCGCAAACAGCTTGGGGCGTGGGATCTTCTAATGAGTGGCCGGCCTCATCTGCATTTGACCATCAACGAGGGGCAACCAATTTTAGAACAGGGTACCACACACTAGCCAGAAGCGACCAGAAGTTGACCCTCCAAATGCCGACGGCTATCCAGTTGTCCTATTACACAGTCTCGCAGCGCTTTGACTGTGATTGTGCACGCGATCAGAGCCCCTCTACGTGGACAGTAAGTTGCGTCGACGGTGGAGCAATCACGCAGCTGGACACACAAACTGGCCAGGGTTTAAGTAAAAACCAATGCAAGCTGTACTATGCGTCCACCTCGAATATTGTGTGCTCAAAGTTTATGTTTACGATGACTTCGTACAGCGCCAATGAAATAACCGTATCCGAGATTTCCCTGTTTGCTCGAAGCATGACACCAATGCCTTCACCACCACCGCCCTCGCCACCGACGCCACCACCACCAGCGCCGCAACCGATTGGTAATGCAGGATCACCACTCTTGGTCCAGTCCCACGTGCACTCATCATCGTGGCCAGATTTGTAGGCCACACACACACACACACACACAGCGTGGGTACATAGTGCAGCCGGTCTTCTGCAGCTATGGCGGTGTACCAAAGGAGTCGGTCCAAGGATAAGCACACACAATCCGTCCTAGTCCAAAGTAACCCAGTCAAGCGCACGCGCACACACATATCAGTTTCGCATTTCGGTCTGTCATTCCCAGTCAGGCCCTTGGGACGACCCTTTTGGACACTCGGCCTGTTTTGCTGGGCGAAAAAGCTTTCCTCCAAAGGCTAAGCATTCTTGGGGCGGGCAGCAGATAGCTGGGTGGTGATTCTGAGCGCAAGCTTGGTGGTGGGGACTGGGGAAAAGGTTCGGGCAGCTTGGGGGGTAGTGGTGGACCGGCTTCAGTGGCACAACTTCAGTGTGTATCATGCCTGGCTGCCACGCCACCCTTGCTTGGTCCTCATATCATGCCTGGCTTTCACGCCACCCTTGCTTGGTCATCATATGATGTATGCCTGGCTGTCACGCCACCCTTGCTTGGTCCTCATATTATCATGCCTGGCTGTCACGCCACGCACCCTTGCTCGATCCTCATATCATGCCTGGCTGTCAAGCCACCCTTGCTTGGTCCTCATATGATGTATGCCTGGCTGTCACGCCATCCTTGCTTGGTCCGGATATCATGCCGGGCTGTCACGCCATGAA
>LGRX02007737.1:0-27797 GCA_001247695.2 Cymbomonas tetramitiformis
CAAAATAATGCCGGCGATAGCGCATCCAAAGAGGCAACCGTGTAAGTGCAGAGCGCCCCGCTGTTGGGCTTCAATTACCGCCAAAAATGCAGCAAGCATGCCCCCAAAAACGCACGGATCCCGAGATCCCAGCGGTTGCGTTCTCTTTGTGTCTCCCTCGAGATGCAACCCCAAAAGACCTTCGACGGCGGCCTTCATCAAAATTCTGAAACTCTCGGCCGCGGTAGCGGGGTGTTCAGCTAACAAGGCGGCGCGTTGTGCTGGCGTGGTTTGGATAGCAAATCCGAAGCCTTCCTCATCGGACGGCTTCATGGGGTCCTTCGAGGATGGCTTACAGAAGCGGATGGTGAGCATATTGTCCATGTCTGGTGGGGATATCGTGATGAAGAAGGTGGGGTTGCCATACATGTAACTCATGGCCATCTTCTTGGAGATGTTCTGCGCTCGCTCGCCGGGCCCATAAGGGACAGTCCCGCCACTCAATCGGAGGATGGGAGTTATTTCCGCCAGAAGTTTTTTGGCGGCGTCACTTTCGGGCAGGGAAGATATCTTCCTGGGATTGGCCGGCCCGGGGCCGTGTCACGGAGGCCCGGGCCGAAGGCGGGCCGAAGGAAAAGTTGCGGATGGGCCGAGTCGCATTGAGGGGAAAATCGATAAATTTCCAAAATTTTATCGATTTTTGACAAATTGTAATACTTAAAATTAAAATTTTGCGCCTGCGGCGGGCAATTTTGGGTTCGGGCCGAGACGGGCCGAAATGTGGCCGAAGTAAATTCCCAATGCGGGCCGAGTCACCTCAGCGGAAGATATCTACCCTGCTTTCGGGGTCCTTGGCCGCTTCCTCTAGGGCCTTTCGAAAATCGGGTCGCCGAATGATCTCCATAAATCGATCGATGGAAGCATCATCCGACTTTACTTTCGCCGCGACCTGGCGACATGCTGCGTGGCGTTGGGCTTGATTGAATAACGTGAGAATAACATCGGCGTTGTCGAAGCGGATGGCATATTGCAATAACAAATGCCGTGTATGGCGCGATGACAATGACGACTTCGGCAAACCATGGTGCGCAGTAAAAAATAACCACGGGAATGCTCCATAGAAGAAGAAATCGTTCTCCGTGAATTCGTTGACGGGTTTGTCGCCAAAAGTGATCGGCACCTCTTGCACCGCCGCTGGACGAGCACAACCTTCCTGGCGTGGAGGTGGCGAGGTTCCTGAAAACAAACAACACGAAAGCATTCAAAAACTTCCGCCGGGCCGCCAAAATCATGCGGGGAATCAGTGGGTCATTTTAAGAATGTGGACGGGGCGGTGGGTGTGTTTAAGACTGCGCCCATTGGGAGGGGCTCCGCCCCCTCCACACCCCCCCCGTTACTCTGGAATTCTTTTTTTGAGACCGCGCCCCGTGGGAGGGCTCCGCCCCCTTGCTCGAGACTATTTTCTAGGCGCCCGGTGGGGCTCCTTCCACACCCCCTTGCTGCAAATTTTTCGAGACAGCATACGGGGGGTTCCACCCCACACCCCGCCCCTCACTACACAATTTTTGTGAGGACTAGGCCTAGGTGGGAGCAGCGCTAACCGCCATGCGTTCCTTCATCAGGCTCCCCACTACCAGCATCCGTTTCCGGAGATATTCCTTGAACCGCTTCCATAACAGCTTGCACCGGTTGCTTCTCGTTAACAGGTCGTGACATAAGCAACACGTTCCCAATTCCACCGGCGTCCTCGATCTCGGCTGCTTGAGAGCCTTGCTCATCGTCCGCATGAGGCCGTACGTGGGCGACATCCGATCCAACTCGTCGCTCCATGTGAATTGTAGTGTCATCGGTATACTCCAAACACGCATCTAGTACTCTGTCGGGCAGCGTACGCAGTGCTTCGAGTACCCGTGGATCGCGGTCGTCCAAAATTCGTGTTCTCGGCATGGACGTCTCAGTAACATCGACATTCCCTTGATGCACGACGTTCGTTGTCCCCGGCAAATCGAAATCGTTGTATGCCGGATGCCCCATGTGAATGAAGGCCTTTAACCACATAAATACGACTTCCGGACGCAGTTCTTTGTACGCCGGGGCTAACTTCAGGCGTGCCGCTGCCCATTGCCCAACCTTGCCGACAAACACGAATGATAATACCCGATCCAAGTCAAGCCGAGGCAGGCTGTTAGCGCAAAGCATTTGTGCACCATCATGTTGCATGGCGATAACGTGTCCACGAATGGCCGAGCGCGCGGATGTGTGGTCGAAGCCACTAGGTACAGTGAGCTTGACCACGTTCATGAAAGGAACCACGCGTTGCAACACCATTTTCTCAAAGAGATGTAAAGAAGGCAGTCCACTATAGCCATGGTACGTGCACGGGGCCCGCGACGGATGACCGTAATCATGTCCGGCGGCGATGGAAAGTGCTGACTTTTTGTCGGTATCCATCTTCTTGACGACATTGAGGCATGGCAAACACAATGTGGTCATCTCGACGCCTATCGCATTCTCATTAGCTTTGACATACACCAAGTCCGGCTGAAGATAAAACACACGCCCTTCGTGGCGTGACTGGTACCGAGAGTAACATGAACGATACGCTCCAAACGCCAAGTAAGCGTCACGCTCAACCCGTGTAAGCTCGACGCAGGAGTCATGCAACTCGCTCAAAGGGATATCTTGGCGGTATTCACGATCGACATCACGGATGCCACACGATGCACACGAAGCCAAAGTCCGCTTATTAGACGTACTGTCCACATACGCACTCACACATCGCTGCAAAATATCGTCCGTCACCACCGCGGCGTCAATCTCTTTCACATAACTTTCCCGTACATCCGGATCGGAAATGTCTTCATGTCGGCGGTATCGTGCGATGCCAGTGCTCTCCCATAAGGCGGCGACCGCGATGTTTGGCCATTGCTCGAATCCCGCCAAGTCTTGCGGGGTTGGGAAGGCTGAAGATTTTGGGAGGGTTTCGTTTACGCGCATTCGCCGTTCTAACTCGTCTCGCCTTTCATCTTGACGTATCTGCTGCGCTCCTGCGGCCTCGCCTTCCTTCACCCCGGTGAGATGAAATGATGCGGTGAGATGAAATAATGCGGTGACATGTAATAATGCGGTGAGATGTAATAATGCGGTGAGATGTGATCATGCGGTGAGATGTAACAATGCCGTGAGATGTGATCATGCGGCGAGGTGAGATAATGCGGCGAGATGTGATCATCGGGTTGGGAGCGTCGGTCTCGTTCACCTTGAGCTCGGCTTTCCTTCACCCCGGGTTGGGAGCGTCGGGCTCGTTGGCCTTGAGCCTCGGCTTCCTTCACCCCGGGTTGGGAGCGACGGTCTCGTTTGCCTTGAGTCTCGCATTCCGTCACCCCGGGCTGGGAGCGTCGGGCTCGTTGGCGACGAGTGTTGGAGCTCCGCCGCAAGGTTCTCGGGGTATAAATCGATGGTGAGGATGAAGTAAGGGAGCTACGACGCTTTCCAGCCAGCCCTCGGCCTTTCATACGCAAGTGTCGCTCAGTCGACAACTGTTCACCGTGCCTCAAGATGCGCTCGGAGATGGTGGATCTGGCGGGGGCGATGTGAACGAAGGTATAGCTGAGAGGTTCGTCTTTAGAAATAAATGTGGCGTTGAGCAGCACGTAGACCCCGCAATCGATGTTGTTATGTTGCTGAGGGGCGTCAACAGCGGTCTGCCTACACCAAGTGACACCCGAGAGGCGTGCAGAATTGTGTGCGGCGAATTCCTCACGCATAAATGTTTCTAGATTGATGAAGCAAATATCCTCGGGATCGTGCACGTTGCACATGGAATCGTACTTGGTGATGCAGCTCCGTGGAACGTCAACCACGAATAATGACCAATGCCCCGGGTCCCCAGGATGGTGGATAGGCACCATGAAGATATCGCAACACGTTATGTCATACCCCAATGCGCGCTCGGTATTCCAACTGCGCACATTGCGGCTGTACACGGGGGCGGCTTGTGGGTCTATGGCCATGGGCTCCTGAGAACCAGGTGGTGTAATGTCCACGAACGTGTCTCCCACTAGTTGCACCGCGTGCGTCCGATGGTCGGGGTTGAATACTTCCGTTAACTTCGTATAAAACCTAGCCGAGAAATAGTGGATACGTGGGGCCTGGCCAGATGATTGTCGTTGCTTCTCGGCGTGACGTAGGTACGCTAGATACAAATCCACAATTTCGTCATTTAGCATTCGCCCGGGGAGTAAACGGTCCATCGGGCTTGGTGCATGCGCAGGCGACGAGATGCAAGGAACCGTACTCGGAGATGGTATCGGCGGTGGGGTAGGCGTAGGATTGTCCGTCGTGGTTAAACGCGCAGATCGAGTGGTATCACACCCACCCCTGAAAGCTTGGAATAAAGTAAGCGGTCGTAGAGGACTTAGTGGCTCAACCCGAGCGGAAGTCTTGGACAAGGGTTCGGAACGTGGGGTGGTCGTTTGCAATCGAGACGAATTAGAAGAACGTCGAATAGGAGTCGAAAACTTTCGGCGCGAACGTGGAGTACTGAGGGTGGCAACCGAGGCGGGCGCCTGAAAGATAAAGGGCTCCGCGGCGATGGCCGGAGGGGGCGATACGCCGGCGTCGATGCGCATGGTCACGGCTTGCCGCGCGATCTGCGTGAGTGTTCCACCATCATCGGGGTGGGATATGTCGAGAGGTGGGAGACATAGCACAGGAACGGCGTCAGGTTGATCTAGCCCGGTGGTGACTGAGGCGGCCGCTTGGAGAGAGTTGGGAGTAGCGTCGACCGCCGGAGGAGGAAATATGCCGCCTTCAGTGCGCATCGCCACGGCTTGCTGCGCGAACTGCGTAAGAGTTCCGCCCGCATCGGGGTGGGATATGTCGAAAGGTGGTTGACGTAACACAACCATGGGATCGGGCGGACCAAGCCTGGGGGCGACTGAGGCGGCCGCCTGCATAAAATTGGGAGCAGCGTCGACAGCCGGAGGCGGCAAGAAACCGCCTTCGACGCGCATGGCCACGGCTTGCTGCGCGATCTGCGTAAGTGTTCCGCCATAATCGGGGTAGAAAGAGTCGGCGAGAGGAGGTTGACGCAGCACAACAGCGGGGCCGGGCTGAGCGGGCCCGGAGGCGACGGAGGCGGCTGCTTGAAAGGGGCGAAAGATACCCTCGTCGATAAGCATGGCCACGGCTTCCTGAGCAAGTTGAGTGGTGGGTAGTGGATCGTCGACCTCATGGGCGGAAGGCGGTGCTTGGACAGGGGCATGGTCAGGTCGAAGTATCGGTGCCTCGCGCACACCCGTAGTCGCCATGGCCGCATCGGCGGAGGGAGCACCGGTGGCGGCTGTAGGTAATAAACCCTTGTCGAGGAGCATGGCCACGGCCTGCTGAGCAAGTTGGGTACAAGGTAGTGGATCGTCGACCTCACGGGCGGAAGGCGGTGCTTGGACAGGGGCATGGTCAGTTCGGATTATCGGTGCCTCGCGCACACCCGTAGTCGCCACGGCCGCATCGGCGGAGGGAGGACCGGTGGCGGCTGTAGGTAACAAACCCTTGGCGAGGAGCATGGCCACGGCCTGCTGAGCAAGTTGGGTTAAAGGTAGTGGATCGTCGACCTCAGGGGCGGAAGGCGGTGCTTGGACAGGGGCATGGTCAGCTCGGAGTATCGGTGCCTCGCGCACACCCGTAGTCGCCACGGCCGCATCGGCGGAGGGAGGAATGATGGCGGACATATCATGGTCGATGTCCATAGCCACAGCCTGTTGACGAGTTCTTTGTGGGGAACGGGCGCGTCCCATCAACCGTGCACGTTGTCGTTCACGGGACGCGATAATACGGCTTGTACGAGTCCGTTGCAAGTGCTCGCGCCTCCACGACGCGTTCGGTATCCATTGCTGCCCAACACCGGCCGTCGTGGTGAGTGCCACCTGTGCGGGCGTCGTGGAGGAAGGGGTTATCGTGATGGGGACCACGTACTCCATGGGAGCGATGCTCTCGTCGAAGATCGCATCATGAGAAGTAGGATTCGCGGCGGAGTACACCATCAAACATAATAAGGCCCGTATGAGCCGTTTGTTGATCATAATGGCTAAAGTTGCAATGACGCTCCGGATTCCCATCAGGCGAGTCACCAATCTTCAATTGCCTGTATATCAAAGACACCGAATACCCAAAGTTAAGAATGTTGGACCACCGAAAATATGCGGAGCTATTGCCACGGCATGAGAAGATTTACAACATATTTTCGGGAGTCGTCAAGCACGGATGAATACATACTACCATCGAAATCGGCTATTGTGTGAAATATTCTCGCATGTTTTCGAGGATCAAGGCAGGCAGGGGGGGGGCTCCCCCCGTTACTACGGAATGTTTTTGCGAAACGTTATCAACATCGGAAACTTCATTAACGCACAATTTCAGTAGCAATCACGGATTCCGACTGAGCCGGGGGGGGCTCCGCCCCCACCCCGTAAGTACACTTTTCTTTTCCAAAGTGAGCCGGTGGGGGGCTCCGCCCCACCCCGTAAGTACGCTTTTTCCCCCAATCTAAGCCCCGTGGGGGGGCTCCGCCCCCCCCCCACCCCCCCTAAGTACATTTTTTATTTTCCAAACCGAGCCCATTAACAAAACAATTGTGCATTAGAGGATACCAATCCCCCAAATATCAACCATATGATGAGATATTCCATGAACAAATGACATCCGGAATATGAAATAACGATACTCACGATATCACGGACATGAATATCAAGAAACCGGAACTCACAATATATCCGAGACATGCATCAAGCGTGCATATATCAAAATCTCAAACCGGAATGCACGGTCTTAAATAACGCAGAGCGAATTCATGTTTGCCAGGCACAACATGGTTGGCGACACACCACGAGCGTGATGTGTAGTAGCATGTCCATTTGAATACACACTTTAAAATGTTAGTACGGTTTTACATCTAGGTGTTTCGAGTGTCCCGTTATTTCGCCTAGTTATTCGTAGCTTTCCTACTTTCCTACTTTCCTAACTGTTTGCGGCGCCGTCAACTGCCTTCTTCAAGCCGTTTGAAACATCCACCGCCAAGGACTTGAGAATCATCTGGTGTCGTGCATCGCATGTGGCAGCGAGGTCCGTGCCCGCTAAGAGGTATTTGACGTACTCCTTGACGCCGAATTCCCAAAACCCCCAATACAAGGCCGTGTTCGCCGGGTTGTACTGCACATCCGGGTTGTAGGAGGCCACACCCCGCAAGGCCAAGTTCGCGGAGAAAACAACCCTAGGCGTGCGATCCGAGTTGGCGACCCCTTGGTGTACCCCGCCGACAAGAGCGCAATCGCCCAACTGCACTCGCGCCTTTCCGCCAACATCCGCGGCGAAGGCATCGAGGTATTCCTTGGGGAACATGAGCGGACACTGCTCCAAGAAGTCCCTATCGCAAGCAAGCTTGTCGGGGGTGCTTCCTTCAAGGTTGGATGCGCCCAATCGTTGGCACAACTCATCGACGGCCATGTGCGGGGCGGTACAGATTCTTGTCGGAGAGGCTGGGCCAAGATGACCGATAACCGCCAAGTGATGGGCGGGTGCGTCGAGGGGTGTGTTCAACGGTTGGTCCAGATGCCATGGTTGCCAACCCGATAGGGTCGAGAGAACGACCTCCTTCTTGCCCCTGGATTTCTGCTGCACCAGGTCCATGTTGATAAGAAAAGCAGTATTCTCAAGTAGGTAGTCTCCCTTAACGCGTTGAAGGAGCTGCTCCTTGAGGGTGTCCACGAAGATGTCTAGATGCTTTCGGTCTTCCTCGAGCAGGACGGTATCATAGAATTCGGTTTGCAGCTTCGAGCTTCCGCTTCCCGCAGAAGAGTGGAAAACCTCAAGTTTGCCCCCGGTCAACGGTACAACCCCCGGTGGCAGTCTTTCCCAGTTCTTTATCTTGTCCAAGGCTTCCGTCCACATGCTCGCGAACCGCTCTCGAAGATGGGCGTCCGTAGCTTCGGGTAAAGCCAAGGTAAAGGGCGCGGCGAAGCCGATGGCGGTTTCGCGGTTGAACTCGTCCAGCTGCTTTGTGCCTCGCCTGCGGCCGGCGCATCGATAGCATCGCAGCTCTTTATGCATGCGCTTCCGGGTGCACCTCTCCCCGGGGACATGGCTGGGGTTGGCATCCTTGCATATTACAAGTTGACCCTTCTTGTCCAGCATACCGCAATTGCAACGGTCCGTTGAGGAGTCTTCGGAATCTGTTGAAACCGCGAGAGTGATACACGTGAGGATCCGCCGACATATGTTATCACATACATATTTGAGTGTCGTCTAGGGCGGTGCATGCGGTGAAATGTTATCACGTATATATTTGAGTGTCGTCTAGGGCGGTGCATGCGGTGAAATGTTATCACGTATATATTTGAGTGTCGTCTAGGGCGGTGCATGCGGTGAACAGCTGAACTGAACAGCTGAACAGTAAACTTAATAATATGGTATCTTGACCGTGAATAACTTTTGAGTCACGAGGTCTTTTGGGATGAAACTTTGCATACATAAAGGGATTTTATAGACGAACACAACGATATATTGTTCGTTGTGATAGGATAAGTGAAACCGAAAATCTGATACCCATTTCTTGTGGCTATATACGAGCCGTAAATAATATGGTATCTTGACCGTGAATAACTTTTGAGTCACGAGGTCTTTTGGAATGAAACTTTGCATACATAAAGGGATTTTATAGACGAACACAACGATATATTGTTCGTTGTGATAGGATAAGTGAAACCCAAAATCTGATACCCATTTCTTGTGGCTATATACGAGCCGTAAATAATATGGTATCTTGACCGTGAATAACTTTTGAGTCACGAGGTCTTTTGGGATGAAACTTTGCATACATAAAGGGATTTTATAGACGAACACAACGATATATTGTTCGTTGTGATAGGATAAGTGAAACCAAAATCTGATACCCATTTCTTGTGGCTATATACGAGCCGTAAATAATAGGGTATCTTGACCGTGAATAACTTTTGAGTCACGAGGTCTTTTGGGATGAAACTTTGCATACATAAAGGGATTTTATAGACGAACACAACGATATATTGTTCGTTGTGATAGGATAAGTGAAACCCAAAATCTGATACCCATTTCTTGTGGCTATATACGAGCCGTAAATAATAGGGTATCTTGACCGTGAATAACTTTTGAGTCACGAGGTCTTTTGGAATGAAACTTTGCATACATAAAGGGATTTTATAGACGAACACAACGATATATTGTTCGTTGTGATAGGATAAGTGAAACCGAAAATCTGATACCCATTTCTTGTGGCTATATACGAGCCGTAAATAATAGGGTATCTTGACCGTGAATAACTTTTGAGTCACGAGGTCTTTTGGAATGAAACTTTGCATACATAAAGGGATTTTATAGACGAACACAACGATATATTGTTCGTTGTGATAGGATAAGTGAAACCCAAAATCTGATACCCATTTCTTGTGGCTATATACGAGCCGTAAATAATAGGGTATCTTGACCGTGAATAACTTTTGAGTCACGAGGTCTTTTGGGATGAAACTTTGCATACATAAAGGGATTTTATAGACGAACACAACGATATATTGTTCGTTGTGATAGGATAAGTGAAACCCAAAATCTGATACCCATTTCTTGTGGCTATATACGAGCCGTAAATAATAGGGTATCTTGACCGTGAATAACTTTTGAGTCACGAGGTCTTTTGGAATGAAACTTTGCATACATAAAGGGATTTTATAGACGAACACAACGATATATTGTTCGTTGTGATAGGATAAGTGAAACCCAAAATCTGATACCCATATCTTGTGGCTATATACGAGCCGTAAATAATAGGGTATCTTGACCGTGAATAACTTTTGAGTCACGAGGTCTTTTGGAATGAAACTTTGCATACATAAAGGGATTTTATAGACGAACACAACGATATATTGTTCGTTGTGATAGGATAAGTGAAACCGAAAATCTGATACCCATTTCTTGTGGCTATATACGAGCCGTAAATAATAGGGTATCTTGACCGTGTAGTGTGGTGCGGGCGGGGAATTGTTAGCACACAAATATTTGAATATATATACGTAGTTTGCAAAGTTATTAAGTGCGGTGCGGGGAATTGTTATCACACACATGTATGAATATGTAAAGTATGCAAAGTTATTTATGCACCTACATAATGAAACAAGCAAAGGAATATGGATGCTCATATGCTCTTAAGAATAGAAGCAAAGCAAGGCTAGTTAGGATAGTTATCCTAAGTGTTATGAACACATACATAAAGAAGGAAAGGAAGCATACGGATATCAAGAATACAAGTATTGCAAAGCACAAGAAGTTAAGTGTTAATACTCACTATGAATGAAGTGGTTTACACGGCACTTAAGTCATCGGCATTTCTTTTCAAGTTTCTATTTGTTGTGACAAGGGTATCCGTATCCCACATATGGAACACCATGACACCACGGACCCCCATGGGTTTCTTGGCCGCAAGAACTTTGAAGCCCTTGGTTGCGATGTCTCCACTCAAGACCAAGAGCTCCCCACTCCCAACACTCAACTTGTTGAGGGCATTGAACTTCAAGTCCACCGATGTTGGTGGCCGAGGCTCCTTGGGAATGGAGAAGGTGGTAGGATCCACCTCCGTGGACTCCGCGGGTGCCTCTTCCTCGGCGGTCTTGTCAAAAACAACAAGGACTACCCGCAAATGATCCTTAAAAAAAGAAAACTTTGGTAGTCCTTTTTGAAGGCAAAGTCCACCTCCACACGAGCCGAATTGTGCGCCTTGGGCAAGACATGGACGTGTGGCAGATATATAGTGCTGAGGTAATATATATCTAACTGGAGAGATAACCCCTGAGTTAAGGGTTACGGAATCAGAACGATAAAGTGTGATAGATAAATCAGAGGCATACATAAATACCTAACGGGTGTTTCCCGTCTACTGGTGACGGTCACCCAGCCTACCATAGGAAGTGACATGTGACAGTTTTGAGTGTCACAGTGTCAAATCCAGCACACCACCTAGGGTGGTGACCGGAGCTAGTAGTGAAACGAAGCAACAAACTCCCTACTCAACTTCAGGAGGAAACTGTAGCACAACTGGGGGCCTGTACTCTTGGTCAGGGCGGTCCCAGTTCACAGCAAAGATTGTCAGATACTGCTGTTAATTGCCAAAACCCTAAACACAGCTCAAATCCAGAGAGCTCTTCCGCACATCTAGGAAGCTATACTATAGCTAATCTCTAGGCAGGCACGGTGTGATCTGTCTCAGCCACTGGAGGTCTTCGGAGCTGGCGGTCCGGCTCGTAGCAGCGTGAGGGTGAAGTAGTTGCCGGCCCCCGGGGCCGGTGGTGAATCATTCGTAGAAGAAATTGTTGAATTCTCGATCACAGGAGGCTGCACTGCACCGGGGTGCTGCCAAGTGCTGCCCGACGGCGGGGCCTCGTCATCCGAAGACGACGCCGGCGACAGTGGAGGACCGTCCTCAAACAGCTCGGCAGGCGGCGGCGGCCCGGGATGCCACGGCATTGGAGCCATATAGAGGCCCTGCCGTCTCTGCTCCCGCCGTTGGCGACGAGGCGGAATAGCACACGGCATGTCATGAATCACGTCAGCTGGCGAAGCCTCCGCAGCCGGGACTGCCGAGTCAGTCCACGTAGCACCACCGACCGGTGGACCCGTGCACGTGCGCGCACCGGCACCACCGACACCGGCAACGGCGTGCGGTGCGGCGGTGGCACAAATTATAAAGAGTGCGCACACCAAGGAGGAAGTGAGGAGAGACCTCGCGAACCTCGGAATGCCGTTCCCGCAGCCGTACCGTGGCCGCGGCGGTGTCACCGAGGCATCTTCGTCGTCATCGTCGCTCGTGGCGTAAGTCGCGGGCTTGTAGTCGATCACGCGTTCCGGCCCCTCAACCGCGGAGAGCAAATTCATGCTCGGGGCCGGCTCATCGGGCACCAACGCAATCCCTGTGCTCTCAATGAAGTCGGCAAACGTGCGGGTGACAGGAGGGCAGAAGGGGTTCGGCGGACCGGTCCATTTCTCCTCGGACTCAATCGACGCGGGCGGTGAGTGTGCGGGAGGCTCCGACACCACCGGCAAGTCGGCAGTGAAGGTGTTGACGTTGAATGTCGAATCCCCAGCCGCGCGCGCCAACTCGGAGAACTCGGTGACGGCGGACACGAGGGCCTCACCGTCCTCCTCGCAGAATGAGCACGCGGAGAGGTCGGCGAAGATGTCCGGCTTCCCGCCCGCGAGCATGCAAAGGGCGTCGAACTCTTCGGCGTCGTCGTGGTCGATGGCATGTTGAAATTTTGCGGCCAACACCGAGTTCTCGGCCTCCTCAGCGAAAGCGTAGGCCGAGAGCCCGGTCCGGCCTCCGTTCGGGCAGTCCCGATGCCAATGGCGCGCCTTGCCCTTCGCGCACACCTGATTTTGGCAGTACGGCACGGTCGCGCCGGTGTCGCGATGGAAGGCCACCTTCTTGGAGATGGACTGAGACCAATTGCCCCCTTTGGGGAGGGGCGAGGCCGCGAAACGAGTCTTGATGCGGCGGTCCGGCTTGTCCGCGCGAGGAGTAAACCCCCGCGGAGCCGGTCCGGACTCGGCGGTGTCGAGGAATGCGGCTAATTGACGCTTCAAGTCGAGGACCATCGTCCTCAAGTCCGCGAGCTCACCGGGTCCACCGGAGTCATCGGCGGCTCCCTCCATGAAATGCGTGCCGTGAGAGTAGCGGTGTGCGGACGCCGTGGCGGTGCCCGCCCGCACGTGCTCGGAGTAGCATTCACGCACCCATTGTTGAATCGTGAGGAGGTCGTGAGCGGCTCGTTGATCGTGGAGAAGCAACCGTGATACCACCGGCTGGTAGAAGACGGTGTCGAGGGACTTGATGAACAGCGCCTTCACGTCCTCATCGTGGAGTGTCGCCCGCGTCCTCGCAGCCTTCAGAGCGGCGTTGAAGTCGCTGATCTTGTCATGCGGGTCCACGCCCGCAGAGACGCGGATGCCCAACATGTCCGCCTGGCCCTGAAAGGGGTCACCCGCTGGGATCATGCGGCGGGCAAACTCGAGAAGCACCCGCTTACCGTCGTTCGGGAATGTGGAGTGCGAGGAGTCCATCCAGTCCGCTGCCGGCGACGCGGGGTCAACCATGAGCTCGAGCGTGGAGAACAATAAGGCGTTGGCCTCCACGCGGATGGGAAGTGTAGCATCGTCCAGTAGGAAAAGGGGTGCGAAACCAATGTCCTCCGTGACAAATGCTGTCTGCAGCGCAGAGACCATCCTGGCGAAGAGCGCGGATGCGTGGCCCTCAGCCGCCGAAAACCGCCCGTTCTTGTCCTCGAACAACTTTTGACGAACGGACTTGGAGACTTTCATGTCGAAGTGTTCCCGTTGAAGTGTACGCACCGAGGCAAGGAACGTAGCACCTGCTGAATTGGCAGCCGGCTGAGCTGCCGGCGGTGTGGCTGGAGTGTTGGCGTGTCTCGCAGCTGCTGAATCAAAAATCGTGGCTAGTGCGCGTCGGCGATTCGCCATGCTAGCGGTGGCTCGAGTAGAAGCTACCATACTGAGAAGGACTGAAGGGGCGGAGTGAGGCAATGAAACGTGAGATGTGCGGCAGTGTCGGGCGGCCAAGAAACGCGTGGGTCGCCGATACGGCAGCCGTGAGAGATCAAATAATTCCGGGAAGTCGTGTGGTAGCGGCGGCCGATACGCAACGGTGTGGGATCCAACCAGAAAGCGTAAACCAGTCCAACGTTAAGCCCCGTAAGAAAATTGTCTTCCAACCGGCGCGGCGTGCCGTAAATCAACCCATAAAACTTAGGCCATACCCGTGACTGCCGGCACTCTCACGCGCGGAGCGCCTCACTCCATCCCAGGCGTCCGAGCTTAGCCACTCATGGTGGCAATCTCGCAGTGGCTAAATAAAGCGCAAGTGGGGCCAAACCTGGCAGATATATAGTGCTGAGGTAATATATATCTAACTGGAGAGATAACCCCTGAGTTAAGGGTTACGGAATCAGAACGATAAAGTGTGATAGATAAATCAGAGGCATACATAAATACCTAACGGGTGTTTCCCGTCTACTGGTGACGGTCACCCAGCCTACCATAGGAAGTGACATGTGACAGTTTTGAGTGTCACAGTGTCAAATCCAGCAACGTGTACCGCATTCACTTGGAACGGGTTGACGTCATGCCGCCCACGATTGGCCTCTTGTGTGGCCAATAGCATAATGCTAGCCATGACAAGATCCGGCGGTTGCACGTCGGACTTGCTAGGGCGGTAGCCAAAGGGTTGGTTCGGCATCAAACCACACCCAAACCAAAAGCTAACGGCCTCGCCTAAGGCATCCTTTCCCCCCGCGCATTCCTTGGCCTTGCTTTGAAGGTATTCCAAAAAAAAAGCACGGCCGGACTCGGAGTGC
Source organism: Cymbomonas tetramitiformis (assembly GCA_001247695.2). Classification (NCBI taxonomy): domain Eukaryota; kingdom Viridiplantae; phylum Chlorophyta; class Pyramimonadophyceae; order Pyramimonadales; family Pyramimonadaceae; genus Cymbomonas; species Cymbomonas tetramitiformis. The sequence continues at coordinate 14,427 of LGRX02007737.1, forward strand.
CTTGAGGCGATGCGCACATTTCCTAGGTCAAGGGTTGAAGCATCCCTTGAAGGCACTAGGGGAAGGAAGGTGGGAGGCGATTGGAGGAAGGTGGGAGGCGATTGAGCGAATGTCTTGGAGACCAAAGATGGGGCGCCACCATAAAATAACAAGTCGAATTGCTCTTGTTGTATTGGAGGCCCACTAGCGGAAGGCCCATACACCGCTTTGAATGGCCTCGTGGCCCTCTTGTTGTAGACTTTGCGAGAACAGGTGTTCCGCTCGGGTAAAACTGGCTAAGCTCCCATAAACAGTCCGGCCGAGTGCTTTTATCATGCATCTCGGAAACCCGGATAATACGATGTAATGACTGACAGTACAGTACTACTGTACTGTCATCCTAGCTACTAGCGGAGTCACGGTTCCGATCAGAGACGGGTCAGGCTAGGGGCTATCAGGGCCCATAATAATAACCCTGAACCTAAAGTCCAGCACACCACCCGGAGCTGTGACCGTAGCTAATAGGGCTAGGCAAGCGGAGCTAACTAAACAGATAACAAACAGCAACTCACCGGAAACAGATATACTTTAAGCTGGGTGCCCGGGGACTTGTCCCGGCACAACCCACTACTGCGGCCAAGGCTAATCAAACCACCAGGATAACAGATAAGCACACTCAGCCACTGCAAAGCTGGTCGGCAGAGCCGAGTTCAGCGGTCGGATTCCAAGGCAGAAATACTTCCGAAGTGAGTTGAGATGATAATTGAAAGGCATTGACACCACCAGACCCAAGTGGGTCAGGCGGATCCCAAAGCGGAGTGTTGAGACTCTCAAACTGCAGAGCCGCTGAGGTCGATCGAGAAAAGAACGGTTCCACATCCCGCGGCGGCATTGACGAACCAGTGGTAACCACGTGACATAAAATTCTCGCCCGAGAACTTGGAATTCTCGCCCGAGAATTTGGAGCCGGGCAAGGAGAATCCAGCAATGCACCACCGAGATGAACCGCACCGTGGTCGTAAGTGGCTCCGGGCTCAACCAGGCCCCTGACACCACCGCTGACCACGAGTGTCGGCATCGCCGTAGCACTGAAGAGAAATGTAGCCACCATGAAGAGAGTGAGTGCAAACTGACCGATGCCAAATGGCTTGGAGCCCCTGGGCACTCCGAATCGCCGAAGTGCCGTAGTCGCCGGCGTTGCACCCCCCTCAATTTCAGTCAGGCAGACTCCATCGTCATCGGAATCACACACCTCAACAGGCTCAGGGTCAACGTCAAGCCAGTCAGGGTGGAAGCGTGGTGGGCCCATAACCTGCGAGAACAGGTGTTCCGCTCGGGTAAAACTGGCTAAGCTCCCATAAACAGTCCGGCCGAGTGCTTTTATCATGCATCTCGGAAACCCGGATAATACGATGTAATGACTGACAGTACAGTACTACTGTACTGTCATCCTAGCTACTAGCGGAGTCACGGTTCCGATCAGAGACGGGTCAGGCTAGGGGCTATCAGAGCCCATAATAATAACCCTGAACCTAAAGTCCAGCAGACTTGTCTATCCAAGAGACTTGCGAGGGCATGGAAAAGGTTGTCGTTGAAAAATTGGCCGTTGCTCTTTTGGCTCAAGACTTCGGGCTCCAACACCACTCGCTTTTCATCGAGGGGTGGAGGAAACAATAAAATCATTTGCACGCGAAACGCGTACGTGGGCACATCGACTGCCCTTGGGTCGAAGTGGGGGCTCCACCAAGTTTTCGCGGCTACCTTTTCGTTCAGGGTTGCGCGCATTAAGGCACGCCTATCGTCGCGCAACCCCTGATATTCCTCGAATGTCCAGGGGCTCAAATCAGCGAACAGCGGATCCCTCAAGGAAAAAAAGGGACCGAGTAACAAGAGCCCAAGAATTCTTGAGCCCTCTTTCGCTTGAGTCACAAAGTCCCGAGAGGCAGCCACGAGAACGACAAAATTGTCGTTAGAATTGTGCACTACATACTTTCATAACACTTTCGACAACGAGCCAGACTCGAAGGCCTTGAGCTCGTCGTGGGTGAGAAAGATGACCGGGATACCTCCTTGGTTCATCGCAAAACGTAATAGCTCTCGATTAGCTTGCTCCTCGCTTCCAACCGCACCCGACATCAACGGCAATACCTGCACCGCAAAACAAACCGTAATTTTTAAGATTTTGCGCAGCGCTTCCGCCCATCATGGAGCATATTCAAAGAAAACCCTAAGACCTATCACTACCATGGCAAACACACCTCGACCTTAGGTCCGCAGGTGGTATAGTTAGTGGATGAACTGCCTCGATCTTAGATCCGCAGGCGATGGTATGAATGCAAACGAGAGTTCCGACCTTGGGTCCGCAAACAACTCGTTGCAAAGGATGATGTTTCTTTCAAGCAATTTTCAACGGCAACACCACGCAACGTACCCTTTCCGCTTCGCCTTGCGCGCTATCCCATTCTCCAACAATATTATCAGCCATATTTATATACGGAGGGACGGACGGACGGCGGGAAGGACGGAAAACGACTACAAAAATACGAATATTATCGACTACGACGTCGATATATTATATTGAAAAAAACAGCAGCCAGCAAGCAGTTCGTTAAAGGTTGCCTAAAGTTACAGGTTGCCTAAATGGGACTGACACATTTCGCGATAAGTTCGATTTCTGCGTGGGACGGCGATCGAATCTGGGATTCTGGGTCAGTGTCGCTCGAATGTAAAGTTGATCCGACGTGCAGTATTCGCGAAAGCTAAAAATTCGCGACCATGAATCAGAAATTCATGGTCATGAATTTAGAATTCATGACCATGAATCTGAAATTCGTGACCATGAATTCCGAGGAACGTTGACCACAGCGGTTGTGACGGGGCCGCCAAACCTGTCCCGTCTTCATCGTTGAATGACTCGTTCACTTCCGTCTGACGCGCCAGTGGTTTTTTTTACAGAATTCTGTCGTTCTGTGCAGTTTATGTCGTTTTGTACAGTGCTTAACGGTGGTGGCCCCATGTCTACACAAGTCAAGCAAATATCATATTTCGTCTGACGCGCCAGTGTCGGCTTTTGCAGAATCGTGACCGTTTTTGCAATTTATGTCCGTTTTTGCAGTCTGAGCCCAGTGGGGGGGCTCCGCGCCCCCACACCCCCCCGAAAGTACACTTTTTTTTTCCAGACTGAGCCCAGTGGGGGGGCTCCGCCCCACACCCCGAAAGTACACTTTTTTTTTCAGTAGGCGGTGGGGGCTCGCCCCACCCAGTACACTTTTTTTTCCGAGACTGAGCCCGGTGGGGGGCTCCCGCCCCCACTACCCCCATTAGTACACTTTTTTTTCAGTGGCAGGCAGTGGGGGCTCCGCCCACACCCCCCCGTTAGTACACTTTCTTTTTGGGTGACTGTGTCACCAACTTGCACTCTAGGAGCTTTGCAGACTGCGTCACATGTCGTGAAACTTGGCGACCACCTATCTGAACACAACGTGTCGACGACATCCACAACCACAACGCTTTGCGGGCGTCATCGTCACCGTGTCCTGTGACACTGCACTGCACTGCACTGGCACTGTCTCAGACTGTCACCAACTTGCACTCTGTCATGTCACCAACTTGCTCTCTGGGAGCTCGAGCTCTGCGAGCTCCTGTGTATAATTCCCAACGCTCATGACACTGTCACCAACTTTCATTCTGGGAGCTTTGCGAACTGCGTCACATGTCGTAAAACCTGGCGACCACCTACCTGATCACAAAAGTGTGACCACCACGACACATTAAACGCCGCATGGGCCCTCCGTCGGAGACGGGAGGGTATAATTGACATTTTCGATTTTGGTTTAGGTGGTTTTTGTGATTATGAAAGTTTTGTGAGAGGGCGGGAAAATTCGAGTCGACGTTTTGTATTTAACAGATTATAGACGAGGTATTTTGAAATAGGTAATGCTACTGACGCTTACTCTGGAACCCGAGTCTCCGGACCGAAATAGCGCGAATATTACTTAGGGTTTGTAACGCAGATTGAGCTTATGGGCGTCCGGAGACTCTGGAAGTACTTGTCAGGGGGGGTCCTCCGAATCCCCTAAAATTTGTATGGTGGCAGCAGGGGGTTATATAATGCAGGTTTACTGCTTGACGCATGTCCAGGAGATGCCTGGAACTCCTAGTACAAGAGATACCAGTGTCAAAATCACCCGTTGGCCAGCAAAACAGAGTATCTGCAGTTTCAAAATAAAGTAAAATGTCATAACTTTTTCATTTCAAGGTTATTTCTTGTGAAAGACGCGGCGAATCCCATGAACATCTTGCCCCTAGTTCATTACAACGTGCCATATGCCATGAAAGGTACTTAATGACATGTTGCTATTAGCCGTCAATATAAGAGAGGTCCCGTCTTTCTCTATAGGTGCTCGCGTTTGCCGCTATCAATATGATATGCTATTTGCGATATAGTGCAAGCTTACATTCCAAATATGTATACTAAATACATAGTATTTTCCATTAACGCCTATTCCTCTGGCCAGGCTCTAGTGATGAATGCGATGAGCGTTGAGGTCTCTTCATACCACTGCCACGTTTCTCTTGTGCCTCTGTCAAAACAAGTCCACTTGGTGTCGAGCAAATGTCACACATCTTGCAACTCTGGGGACGAGAGTAAGTCGATCAATATCGGAGTATGAGTATCTAGTATTAATACGCGGCATTTCCACTTGACCACCGTTCTCATTATTCTCAGTAGAGAGGCCAACCGAAAAATTGATGTCGTCCGATCGTAAATTTTAGGGTATCAAAATGACGGTTAGATCAGTCTGATTATGGATATATATATATAATACCCGTGTGTGATTCCGAGGGGAAGATCGTTTTTTTTTGGTGATTTCTACCTCTTTTTTGACCCCTTTTTAGGGGATTCTGCACAGTGTTTAGGTGTCCCCTTTTCGTAGCCCCGGAATTTTGTTTTTTACACTATTAACGTCGCGAGTTGCAGCTTTTTTCATTTTCGATTCGATTTGGTCGACAGACTGGATTTCAATGGAAATCCGAGCTCGATTCAGAAAAACTGCATGCTCACAAACGATTACTCGTGCCATCGGAACGATTCCTCGTCTCTGATTGGGTAATCGAAAATCGGAAGCTCCAGAGTCCTCGATTTCACGGAGGACCGCCGAAACACGAGAGCTCAGCCGTTCGCTGTCAGCGCAAGCAAACGTCGCTTCAGGCTCTGGAAAAAGCTTTCCGCAGTATGTAGGCCTTACAGGCGTGCTTCATTGTGACGCATCTTTTAATCTTTTTACATATATTATCCTTTGGATAACATTATTGACAGGTAGTTATCATACATACGGAGTGGCGCTGTTCCAATCGGAACAGCGCCTACGGAAATCGGAAATGACTTGGGTCACTTCCGATTACCGCAGTTTTCAAGATGCGTGCAAAGCGGCATTGAGAGCGTATATACGGTAAAAATATCTTCAGGAACCATATGCATAGAATTTTTGAGCTTCTAGAACCTGTTCCCGCCATGATCGCAGGAGTTTTGGACGGGGATGGCACGATGAGTTCCAACTCTAAAAAAAGCGAACAACCCATCCGTGCGAATGCACCTGACCTCTGTGCGTGACCGGTGCAATACACTCCAAACCTTGTTCAGTTTGAAGGTAAGGTCACCCGTAAAGGTTCCCCAGGTCGCGGCGACATCAAACAGCAAGGGATGGACCGCAAATGGCCAATTTTCCAATTTTTTGAGCGGCTTTATTTTTGACTCGCTGGACCAAAACAAGTTTTGAAAATATCATGTTGTTCCTCGGTGGCCAAGGAACAACGTGGTATATCTCTATCATGCAATAGAAAATTCTCGCACAGAGGTCATACGCAAGCAGCCGCCATTTTATAGTGTCAAACCAAAGTGAAACTCGAGTTGTGAGCGTGAAGGTAAAAAAACAGCCGCGATTGACCACGAATTCCAGTGGTGAAAATGTAAAATCGTGGTCGATCGAGCGCTGGCCTCTCTATTCTCAGATTCGCATTCTGTGCCGAACGGAATTGCCCCCCCGGTGACACTGTCAGAGTGTCACCGTCTACTGTGTCATCACCGATACGGCTCGACTAGACGACTACTATGATTGAGAGTTTTCTGGTCAGCGGAGGATGTCCGTCAGTATGACAGTCATCTGGAGCTGATCGGAAAACTGAGGTTTTCTGATCTGCGGAGGCCCTGAAGAGGCCAGTTTTGACAGTATGTTGCCGTTAACTGTGATTTCTGTGGAGTTTTAAGTGTTGTGACTTTACTATTCTTGAGTTTGAATTTTTCATATATTGTTATGTTTGAATTATCGACATGGATTGGTTCACCGACATCAACGCTTGCTTAAATCTGTATAGGCAGCCTGGCGGGAAGTGTGAAATATATATATATAGTGAATATATATATATATGTACGCAGGTCAAGAAAGCTGTGCAGTGGCTCGCACGGATTTCGCAGTCAAAAAGATGATCGAATAAAATACTTAGGTGTTTTATGAGCTGAGAGCTGGGAGCCTAAACCTGACACCGCAGATCGAGTGGTGACACAAGAGCAGGGCTGCCGACCCCCCTGGGAGAGGGGGGGCAAAAGTCACTGCTTCCATGACACCACCTCACCGCGAAGAGGTGAGGTGTCAGGCAAAGGACACAACAAGCAAACATATCCTAAACCCTAGCAACACAAATTGTTACGGGCCCAATGGGGCTCCCCAGTGTCAATCTAGAGCGGTACCCCGCACAGGCTGCAGTCCGAAGCAAGATGCAAAGCTAGAGGCTAGGTGAGGTGCGATGTTGTAATCAGGGTGCACCACCAGACGGTGGTGCAATGCCGTGATCGGTCACGGCCGATTTGCCGAGGTCCGTGGGCGGAATGTAGACGGGGCCAGAGCGGAAAGCAGGCCAGTCGGTGTCGTCCTCCTCGTCGATGTATTGAGACAGCGCCATGGCGGCGGCAGGCACCCACGCCGCGTCACCAGCATCAAGGTCGATGACAGGCCCGCCGTCCATCTCGTACGAATCGGGAGCGGGCTCGATGGCACGAACGTGCATGACAGCTGGGCCCTGCGGCGCGGTGCCACCCTGCGGCTCCGGCTCCACCTGCAGAGCACGCGCGGCAAGAGCGGCGGACGGAGGCCACGCAGACAAAGGTGGCGGCTTCGAGGGAGGGGGCGGAGCATCAGGAGGGACACGGTCAGGGCTAAATGCCTTGGTGCATGAGTAAGGGCAAACACCCGCAGTGCCCAGGTGTGCGTCGGTCACCGCCCAGAGGCGGAAGCAAGTGATGCAGGGGCTACCTTTCCCTTCCCATTGAAGGTAGCGAACGCCCTTGACGGGCTTCCAATCGCCGACGGGCTTCTCCCTACGGCGTGAGCCGAAGGAATAAGCGGAGCCACCAGGAGACCCGCCACCACCGCCTCGGGCACCACCACCAGCCGCTGAGCCACCACCACCGGACACCGGCTCGGACCGGCGCGCCAGCGGGAATTCGTCGCGGAAGACCTTGCTGAGGCGGAGGGCGAGGGAGGCGTAGGTGAAGGGTTGGCCCATGCCCAGCTCACGGAGCACCACCAGGTAGAGGGGCGCGAAGTGGGGGGAGGCAGAGGCGGATGCACGAAGGACGGCGTACAGGTCCTGGACGAGGTCGCTGTCGGCGTAGGACGGGTTGAGCTTGCGGTGCTTGTCCGCGAGCACACGGAAAACCGCCCCAAGCTGGGGGGCGGGCTCAATGGTCTCGTCGATGACCACAGCGCGAAGGTGAACCCAAAACCGATGAGGGTCGGGGTCCCCAATGCCCTCAACGTGAAAACGCAGCCGCTGCAGTGCGCAACGGCCGTCATGGGGGTGCACCAGGGAAGACTCCTCGTAAAGAGTCAGGGCAGTACCGCGGAGAACCGTTGGGAGGACGATGTAGATGAGTTCGTTCAGGGTCAAGTGGTAGACCTCGTACTCGTTGTCCAGATCCAGAAGCTTCAGGAACTCGTCGCGGGACACAGGGCCAAAGACATGAGACATGTTGGCTAAGAGGACAGCGAAATCGGATTCAGCTTCGGGGGTGTCAAGGGTAATGCCAATTTTTGGCTACTGCCCCGCAGTCCTTGTGGTAGGACCAAATCGACGATTTGGTCCTACCACGAGGACCATTGTTCCGATAATTTAATTGGCCACCTCCCGTGATTTGTGGTGTCTAACCAATGAAAGGTGGTATATATAGGTCCTATATTAATTTATTTGAACGCTGGTTTGGCCTATATCCATCCCATATATCCATGACGAACGCATTTCAAACCTCTACACTCAAATTTTTCAAAACGGATTTTTTGGAACATTCAAAATGTGGCAAATTAGTGACTCATCTTCAATAATTTTTTACCAATGTATCATATATCAACACTACATCTGCGCGGGTACCATCAAATTGAACCTATACATATGTCCCAATCATATTTGGGCGGTAGGCCCGGTTGGAATGCATATATTGGCTCGTTGGCTTCCCCTCTAATATATTGGCTCGTTGGTTTCCCCCCTAAAATAGTGGTCACGCGAGCTGACCAACCAGCCATCATAATTGCTTGCTAGAGGGCATATATCGCAAGGTTGGTGTGTGCGGCACATTAAATCTTCAAGTATATATATATTGCGAATTTCTGAAAGTCTAACATCATCCAAATATCTTATTTTTCGACTGGCGTGTACATTTTAGAATGGATGAATGCCAATTTCTAAAGTCCGAAATTCACTAAATTCGGAATTTGCATTGTGTTGAACATGCGCCATGCTGAAATAGAGCGGAAATGATGATGAGGGTGCGAAGTAACCGATTCAGTTATCTTATTTGGTCATAAACTCAAGATGTATAACCATGAGCATCACCGTGAGCCCCGCATATGACTCCTAATACTCAAAATACGGTGGTCCTTGTGGTAGGACCACCATTTTCTTCAAGCTTTTGGTGAAATTACACCCCTAAAGCGTGTCGTTCAACCACACACCTAAAGTCTCATGGGGGCCGCCGCTATAAGAAATAAAATTCATTTGACTCATAAATATCATGTGCAAATGTTACCTGTGCCTCAAATAGTCGATTTAGTGATCGAAACCGCAATTGCCCATTGGTCCTTGTGGTAGGACCATGAATTTGGGTAGTAGCCATTTTGGGCTTAAAGCCGTGGGCACAAAGTAGTTTCGATAGCTCCTCCCCATAGGAGAAGGCGAAGTCGAGCTTGTCGGTGAATTCTCCACGTTGAGAAGCTCGAACTGGAGTGGAGACCCAGGCATCGCAGTCGGCGTGGAACTCAGCAGAGGTCGCAGACCGAGAAATCGGCGTTGGGCGGCTCCGCAAAGTGGACATCCGAATGATGGGGTCGGAGTCGTCATCCCCGCCAGGACTGGACGCAGGGGTAGAATGGGGGGACCCCCCGCCAGTGGCGCGGGCGGCCCGAAGCCTACTGCCAAGAGGCGTGTTGGCGGCTGCTGACATGTCGGGTAGGACGTAGTCGGAAATGGTGGTTGTAAGCGTGCGTTGCGCACGAAGAAAAAGATTGGGCGTTACGCTCAAACAAATAACTGTGGATGCTGTTGCAGCACGTTTGGGGGGAAGGCGCGAAGTAACGGTACGTGACTGCCGGCCGGTTGGATGAGTAGTGACGTTGCGTCACTGTATACCGCATTGCGCGGGATCCGAATGAAAGCTAAAAAGAACGTGAGAAACCACCAGCTAGTGGTAACCCATAACCTGACGGGAAGTGTGAAATATATATATAGTGAATATATATATATGTACGCAGGTCAAGAAAGCTGTGCAGTGGCTCGCACGGATTTCGCAGTCAAAAAGATGATCGAATAAAATACTTAGGTGTTTTATGAGCTGAGAGCTGGGAGCCTAAACCTGACACCGCAGATCGAGTGGTGACACAAGAGCAGGGCTGCCGACCCCCCTGGGAGAGGGGGGGCAAAAGTCACTGCTTCCATGACAGCCCTGACTGGGAGTCCCGGTCAGGCCCCTATGACAGACTCCTAGGACCAACACTGGACTGCTGACTGATCTATAGGTCCGTGCTGTGACACACGCTGTGTCACAGGTAGGCTAGACTCCGAAACCGTCCGAGACCGTTCCGGGTATATCTAGCTTAGGGTTTATTTATCTTATGAGTTTATCCACACAGTTCGGGAGTTTCTGATATCTAGTGAACTAGGATATTCCAGTAGGTCGTGGCCCCATCCACGCTTTTGTTCCACTTGCTGATTTGGCCATGATTGGCTAAACGGCCGCTTGGAGAGGTGGTGCGCGCGGGCGCGTTTGGGTGCGACTAGGATTTATGGTATGAATTGTTTGCGGTAAGCAACTGGGAGTGGCGGCCATGGGGACCGCGCCTCGTTACGGACTAGTCTTAGCAATGTTCGGATCCAGTTTTGCACCGGCACTGGCCTTGCCGGTTACTGTTTTCTGGGCTGGTGTTCGCGACACCTTCGACTTCGACGACATCTTCGAGTGCCCCTCGCCGCTCCACTCTCTTAGCTCCTCTCCGCTGCTGACCATTACCATTTTTCGCTACCACACCCAACCGCGCGACTGCGTACCACCTCCACTCTGGCTTTTCAGATTATGGGTATGTTGACCCGAGCGAAGAAGTCCCTGGACAGGGACAGTGACATTGACGCCTCACTGAGGCTATTAGACGGGGTTCGTAACAGTCCGACGGTGCGTACGCCAAGTGTTCCGACCCCCGCTCCGACTTCCAACGAGGATGCAGACGTGGCGACCAGGAAGTACTTACAGGAGCAGAGCAAGCTGGTTGACGACATCTACAAAGCGCGTCTACACCGCCAATGGGCCAAGGGTGTCCGCGAGGATGTCCTTGGGGACAAGAAGCACCACTTCCGCGGTACGGACGACGCTGGCCTCCTCTCCGAGCTGGTGATGCAGCTGCGTACGGAGTTTCATTCGGCTGGACTGGAGCTGGCGTCCTTTGACCTCGACGACCCTCTGGCTCGTGTGGTGACCAAGGTCAACGGCTTGCTCTTCGACGTTCTGGCTCTGGTTATCGAGAAGCACAGCAACGCCTACGTCTGGTTGACTGGCACCGACGCCTCGTCTGACCGTGATGGACGGCGAGCCCTGGTGGACATCATCAAGGGCTGTGTACCGGTGGCGCTGCGTGAGTCGCACCAGGAGGAGCACGCCGCGTTGCGTTATCCCGCAGACACTGGCCCGCAGCCCATCTTGGCTCGGGAATACTGTAGCGTCTGGTGCGGGATAACAAAGCTACGGACTGGACACCCACCGAGGAGACCAGGAAGCTCTCCCTGTACAACCGGCTGGACCCGGTGTTTTACACCGCGGTCAAGGTGCGGTATCCTCTCGCGGCCGATCTCGCGCATGATTGTCTCCTTGGCGTCTCTCCGCTCCCTTGTGGTGGAGATTTATCAGGCTTGGGCGCAGACGGGGGCGGGGAAGGCAGTCTCGGGCAAGAGCGGCATCTCTGCGCAGCTCTCCAGCACCGAGTACGGCGCCCTTCTCAACAAGATCAACGAGCTTCAGGACTTGCTACGGCAGCAACGCGGGACGGACGCGCTGCCGGCGCAGCAGCGGCGGCGGCAGCCGCAGCGGCAGCAGCGGCAGCAGCAGCAGCAGCAGCGCGGTACGCAGCGGGGATTCCGTGTCGGCACGCACCCGCTGCCTGCAGTCGGTTTCGACCGTGACGACCAAAAGGCGAAGCCCTTTTGTGGGAGGTGCAAGAAGGCGGGAAAAGGTGAGCAGTACCACTTCTACCGCGACTGTCTGTTGGGCGGGCGTCAGCATCCCCCGCAGTCGGCCGCGGCATTCTGCATTCCCATCGACGAGGAGGACGCGGAGGGGGTGCGTGCATTGGCCATGTGTGCCCTGTTCCAGCAGGCGGCGGATGATGGGGCCGAGGCTTTTGCCACTGCGGCATCTACGTACGGGCCGCCTGCGGTGCTCTGTGCGGGTGCGGTGGGCGGGATCGACGTGTCCGCCTACGGCTTCACGGTAGAGCCGCAACAGCCTGCTGACGAGCCCGCAGGTGACGACATTCATCGGCTGGACGATCTCGCCGCGGAGGTCCATGCCGCGGCAAATTGCAAGGTGCACTACACCCACGCATCCTTCCCACCACGGGCGGTTCTCGAGCCGCATGCATCGGCTCTGGTGTGCGGCCCCGCGGCAGCGGGGAACATGCCGGAGGAGCAGGTTCCGGCAGGTGGTGCGGCGGCATCGGCATCCGCCGTGCCGGCCCCTGCTATACCTGTCTCGCAGGAGGAGGATGTGAAGCCCGTGCCGCTTCAATTGGCGCGGGTGACTGCCACGACGGACGGTGAGTTCCCTGGGTTCGTTGCTTCGTTCAGACTGTTAACCACGCCGCCATCGCGCCGGTTGACCTCACCGGCTACGACACCGACGACTACGAGGACTTTGCCGACGGCAGCTTCCGGCTGAAGCCGCGGGGTTCGCCTCCGTCGGCCAATCATGTTTCCGGGCCGCCCGTGGACGAGCAGAGGACCTACGGTTGTGGGAAGCCGCCCTGGGGCTTTCCTGCCACGGTTGGGCCGTGGGGAATTCCTTTCCTCCTTTCCCTCGTTCTTTGCATCTCGATCATGGGGATGGCAGCTGTGCCCGATGCTCAGTCGGCTGCGGGATTGCCTTCGCCTGGTGGTGATCTCGATTGGGAGACCCACCCTTGCATGCGTGTCGCCACGGGGTGAGCACACCGAGGTGCTCACCCGCGCCCTCCCCTCAGGAGTACATCCGGCAGATGGGGGGCTACTTACGATTGCCCCCTGATTTTTTTTTGTGCCCCCTGAAAAATTGCCCCCTGAAAATGGTTTTCAGGGCCTGAAAATCGTTTTCAGGGCCTGAAAATGGTTTTCAGGGCCTGAAAATCACTTTCAGGGTCTGAACTTGTTTTATACTAGGCTAGTTATACACCTTAGAAAAAACTTCATGGATAATATAATTTTTACACCAATTTTCAGGGCCTGAAAATTTCGAATTCACACTCTTAAGATGCCCCCTGAAAATGGTTTTCAGGGCCTGAAAATATTATTCACTTTTCGTGTTATATAAAGTTTAGAATTATATTCTCATGTCCTCATCTTGCCCCCTGAAAATGGTTTTCAGGGCCTGAAAATTTTACAGTGTTCCAAGCCCTGAAAATTCACATAAGGCATTTTCAGGGCCTGAAAACTCATTTTCAGGGCCTGAAAACTCATTTTCAGGGCCTGAAAACTCATTTTCAGGGCCTGAAACCTTTTCAGGCCCTGAAAACCATTTTCAGGCCCTGAAAACCATTTTCAGGCCCTGAAAACTCATTTTCAGGCCCTGAAAACTCATTTTCAGGGCCTGAAAACCATTTTCAGGCC
>LGRX02007738.1:0-50117 GCA_001247695.2 Cymbomonas tetramitiformis
GGCCCCCTTCCAGCAGACCGGAGGGCCCCCTTCCAGCAGACCGGAGGGCCCCCTTCCAGCAGACCAGAGGGCCCCCTTCCAGCAGACCGGAGGGCCCGCGAGGATCCGTAAAGGCCCAAGCCAAAACCATCTCAGTATTTAACACTCGACTAACTTTCTTAAAGTGAAAGGTTCAATCGTTAGACATGGTTTCGGCTTTACAAACAATCGAAGAGCCGTCAGCCCTTGGCCCGGGTTGGACAGCCTTCACTCCTCCCCTTATTCTGCATCACCTGAGTTCCACTCCTAAGCGGCCGCTTTCGACGAGAGGTGGGAGCGTGTGTGTGCACGCGCTTATCCTTGACCTGACTTCGGTATTTCTCCTGAACATAGGTACTCTTGAATGCCTAGGAATTCCTGCTGGGATGCTCTATGAATACACAGCAGGGAGATTATGTGCGTCTGTGAGTGTGGGTGGGTGGGTGGGTATGTGTGCAAATCTCCCTATGCAACACAACGATCGCTCAGGGAGGCTAACGCAGCTTTCAGGCAAACGCACCATTGGCGCCTGAACGGCAGTGCAAAGGGGCAAACCCTAAGTGCGCGAGGAGACATGGAGACGAATGTAGCACCTAGCAAATTGGGCATAAACTGAGCAAACGGTGGGTGCAGGTGAGGGTCTTGAGCGAAAATCCCCGAACAACAGTGAGCATGCGGGTGCTCGTTCAAGGGAAGTGTGCGCTGGAAGCTGGGTAAGCTCTTGAAGACAACTGAAGACAACTGCGCAGCAAGCTAACAACAGCTCGAGGGACAATTGAGAGCGGGAACTGTGGAGCGCTCAGACCTCTGCTGCCTTCTTCCAGAACTTGAGGTGGCCATCCACGCTGGCAGTGATCACGAAGTCGGTCTTGGCCACAGCCTGGTGGGCAGATGCCAAGTTTTACATAAGTAAAATAGAAACCTGATGAAGCGACTCTTAGAGCCGGGAGAAAAAGAGGAATGTGAAGTCGTCTTCGCTTTTGAGGAGTGAAGCAAGCACACGCTTTTAAGCCAAGCTCCCAGTGATACACGCGAGTGCCAACGAGGATTGATCTCGATCCACTCCCTCAGTCGCTGAGCTGAATTTTAGAAGCATCGAACGAAACTCCAAGGAGTTTTTCTCACCTGCGGCATGATCTCTGCTGACTGAGGTAGCTCATAGGGTATGTGTGGCTCTCAACTGGCTGAGTTGCTTGTTTTTATGACTATGGAGATACCGTGCTCTTCCTGAACACAATGCTGAGCGTTCTATTCACACTAAAGTGGGCAGGTGTGCGCGAAAACGGAACGCTAGGAATGCGATAATTAGGTTCAGTCACCTTGCGTTTGTCGCCTTCGTAAAGCGCTTGGAGGCGCCCTCGTCAGGAAATGGGACATTCTGAAACAAAATATTGTTACCAAATAAAATAAAATACTGCGCTAGACCTGCTTTAAAATGCCCCAAAGGGGTTATTTCACCGCTTACTTGAAGCGCGGTCAAGTCCGAAGTGTTTCGAAAATTCAGGGGGCGCTCCACTATAAAGTTAATTTATATATTTTTAAGAGAAAATCGTGTGATGGTTGTATAATTTCATGACACTGCCTCTGCCCCCTGAACTTTTCATCGTAAGTAGCCCACCAACTGCCGGAACTACCGGGACGAGAGCTTAGCCGACGGCAGGCACGGTGGTACATGGACCTGGTGGAGGTCGGTGTCCCACGAATGGAGTACGTCAAGGGAGCCCTCCTTCTGGTCCCCGATGCGCTATCCCGCCGACCTGACTACGTGACCAAGGACCCGCGGGATGGGCTCAAGGAGGCCGGTGTTGTAGACAAGGAGACGGACCTCCCCAAGGACCCGCTCTCCGTGCTGGATGTCGAGGAGATCTTTGAAGACCACCCGCCACCCCCTGTACCAGGATGGGTGGCCGGATGCACTTCATTTTTGTCGCAAGGTTATTTTATTTGTCGCACCGTGCGACAAAACTGCAATTATACCGTGCGACATAAATGAGCGTTGCGCTCATTTCTGTCGCACCTGCGACAAACATGAGCGCAACGCTCATTTCTGTCGTGAAAATTCGCAGAAATCCACAAAATTCACAGAAAATTTTCAGATGACCAAATTTGTATGGACAGGAATAGCAAGGATAACAAATTATGAAAAACAAATCGGACAAACGATTATTTTAATTGCATTCAGGGTGTCGTGTTGAACGGAGGAATTAATTCGCGAAAATTCCTTTCAATAAAATCGCCACACAGAAAGAGAATCGGACCCCATCCCCACCCCATAATCGATGACGATGACGATGACACCCGAATGGTGTCATGGCATAATGATGAGGTCAAACACGCTCGAGAGTTTTCCAGTGTCGGCTTTTGCAGAATCGTGACCGTTTTTGCAAAATCTGTCCGTTTTTGCAGTGGTGAGTGTTCAAATGTCATTTGTTAAATATGCAATTTTAAGAATAACACGGAACGTTTCCCCCGCAGTGTGCCCCTGTCGAGCCAAAACAAGATTACTTCTTAAGATCATGTATTAATCTAAGCAAGAATTTCCTATTGAATATTATCACATATTCCTACTAAGTTTATCGATACGCGCATCACGTAGAATGATACCCGCAATCGCAACTATTGGGGGTTTTAGAACCTCAAAATTCCGTTCGCTATACCCGGATGAACGCGCCAGCCTACAGTGAGATGTATGGTTGACTGACGAGTCTGTCCAATTTATTTCGGAAAGATAACACACACCAGGTGCTATTTTTGCAAACAATTCCCTCACGCGATGCGCATGCTCGCTTGCAAGCGAGCGCGCGAATGAGGGAAGAAATCCTAGCGGAAACGTGGACGCAAATGACATCCGCGTTTCCGCCAGAGCTGTCAGTGCAGTGTCAGATGCTCAAAATATGTTGTATATGCATATGAGATATGCGTGATAAAGCCATGCTGTGCATTATCCGTCGCTGCTGCGCGTGAGTCGAGTCAGCGGACTCGACGAATGACAAAATCATCCACCCCCTCTAACGCGCCGCGTCCAGACTCCTAGAATCTGAACGGATCTTGCGCGCGCAAGAAATATGAGGTTCCTAACATACTTTAGAATGCATATGCAAAGTTACGTTGTGTTTGGTAGACGGGATTATTCCAAACACAACGGTCGCTGAAGAGTGACTTACGGGGCGCTCAGTTCAGCGGTCTTAGCAGTATATAATGCAAGCGGATTCTGTTTTCCTCGTATGATAGTGGTAGTGTTGCGACAAATTCATAATTGGAAATTCCGCATATCTTTGTGGTATAATTGTGAATTGTTAAACTCTCGTTGTCGGCTACGAGCGATCGGTCGAGACAATCCGGGGTAGGACTGCTGATGCTGAGGTCGGTATCCATCAGATGCTATCGTATCATGATTGGCCGGTAAAGCGCGAGCGCTCGACACAATCCGGGGTAGGACTGCTGACATGGGCAGAAAGTTTTTGGAAAATTTCCAACGGCATAATTTTTGAGGGACAGCTCCTGCGGTGTGGCCTGTTGATGTCACTTTTTTCCAGGAAACCTGTTTCGCTCCTTTAAGGGAAACGAAATGAAAAACAGCATATTTCTGAAAAAGCTGCGAAGCGTCGTTAATATAAACGAATCTTTTTGCGACACGACAAATAAAAAGACCTCGCGACACGAATGAGAGGGTTCCTGGGTGGCCACCATGGAGTCATGGATGGATGGCGTGGAGACGCTTCAGGTGGCGGAGCGAGCCCTGGTAAGCCTGCTCCAGGCTGGCAGCGCACCCTGGCATGCAGCATGCCTTACTGAGCATGCAACCAGCTCAGCTTCGCATGCAACCTGCCCAGCTGAGCATGCAACACGCTTGCCTGAGCATGCAACCAGCTCGCTTGAGCATGCAGCATGCCTTGCTGAGCATGCAACCAGCTCAGCTTCGCATGCAACCAGCTCAGCTTCGCATGCAACCAGCTCAGCTTCGCACGCAACCTGCCCAGCTGAGCATGCAACACGCCCAGCTGAGCATGCAACCAGCTCGCCTGAGCATGCAGCATGCCTTGCTGAGCATGCAACCAGCTCAGCTTTGCATGCAACCTGCCCAGCTGAGCATGCAACACGCTTGCCTGAGCATGCAACCAGCTTGCCTGAGCATGCAGCACGCCTTGCTGAGCATGCAGCATGCCTTGCTGAGCATGCAACCAGCTCAGCTCCGCATGCAACCAGCTCAGCTCCGCATGCAACCAGCTCAGCTTCGCATGCAACCTGCCCCGCTGAGCATGCAACACGCTCGTTTGAGCACCCAATCAGCTCGCCTGAGCATGCAGCATGTCTTGCTGAGCATGCAACCAGCTCAGCTTCGCATGCAACCTGCCCGGCTGAGCATGCAACACGCCCAGCTGAGCATGCAACATGCAGCATGCAGCCTGAAGCACAACTAATGCTGCGAGCTCCCGCCGACTACTTCGCTGATATGTCCGAATCTGGAAAGCACCGGCAGGAAACGAGCACCCCGGGAACCACCCCGGTATTGCGTCGTAGTGCTCGGCTGCGACAACCCATTGCTACGACGACTCCTTCCGTCACGCCGAGAACCTCGACACGGCCTGCTACGGATTCTCGAAGGCCTAAGCAGCCGGCTCGGCCGTCTAGTCGAACCGCCAAGCCTCCAGCCGATCGACAAGACTGGAAGGTGCGCAAGGAGGTCTTTGAGCGCCTCCAACGACAGTTCGGCAGCTTCGACGTCGACGCGTGTTGTGACCTGGGTGGACGGAACCGCCAAGTGGACGCCTACTGGACTGATTGTCTGCAACAACAGTGGCGGGGAAAGCACGTCTGGTGCAACCCCCCATACTCCAGCAGTCATATCTCCATCGAGGCGGTGTTGCGTAAGTATGTGGACGAATGGCGGCAAGACCCCGCACATACCTCGGCAGTGTTCCTTCTACCGGACATCCAGGCCCGCATGCCTCAATGGAGGCGGCTCTTCAGAATGGCTGGTATGAGGCTAATGGAAGTGATACCTACCCATGAC
Source organism: Cymbomonas tetramitiformis (assembly GCA_001247695.2). NCBI lineage: Eukaryota > Viridiplantae > Chlorophyta > Pyramimonadophyceae > Pyramimonadales > Pyramimonadaceae > Cymbomonas > Cymbomonas tetramitiformis. The sequence continues at coordinate 5,033 of LGRX02007738.1, forward strand.
GAACGAGGAGTACCCACACAGCTGTTCGAGACTCCTGACGGTGTACTTCACGACCTTCCGTGGCCCGTGCTAGTGGTACATGCTCCCCCTACCCGACAGCTGTTGCCGAGAGTACGGCATCCCCGAGTGGCGCCTCCTATAGTGCGACAGGGTAAGGCTGCTGAGACCCGCGATGCTACGAGCCTCCCCACGGACGTTACATTCCTGGAGTCCCTGCACAATGAGTATGCACGTGCCGGCCCTCTTCGGCAGCTGCGGGATGAGATCCTTGCGGCCCCGCACCATGCCACGAGGGATTTCCGTATCGTTGGGGACGTGCTATGGCGTGTAGCCGCAGGACGGTACCAGTTGGTTCTCGGCGATGACTCCCCTTTGCGAGAAGTAGTCTTCAAGGATGCCCACGACTCCACCGCTGCAGGCCACACTGGCCGGGAGAAAACACTGGAGAGAGTTCTCCGCAGGTTCTGGTGGAAGAACGCCTCCGAGGATGTGGCAGGATGGGTGGCCTCATGCCCTACATGTCAGGCGGTTCGTCCCCGAGCATCCTACCCCGATGGATTATTGAATCCGCACGCTATTCCCCAACGCAACTGGCAGGATGTGAGCGTGGACTTCGTTACAGGGCTGCCGCTCACCGCCCAAGGAAACGACGCCTTTGTCACCTTCACGTGCAAGCTGAGCAAAATGGTGCACCTTATGCCCATGAACTTTGGGGACAGCTCTGCGCAAACGGTGGCCCGCATCTACTTCGACGTTGTATGGAGGCAGCATGGAGCCCCCATGAAAATTGTATGCGACCGTGACCCCAGGTTCCAGGACTCGTTCTGGCATGAGCTAATGAGGCTTATGGGGGTACGGGTGGCTTCTACCACTCCGTACAACCCTCGTTCAGACGGACAGGCGGAGCACACCAACCGGGTGGTGGAGGACATGTTGCGCTCGTTCGTGGGTGCCAATCCTGGTGACTGGGACCTCTACATGACGAACGTGGAGTTCGCTATCAACGACTCGCGCAGTGATGTCACCGGGTTCACGCCCTTTGAGTTATGCTACGGGGTGTCCCCGATGTCTCAATCAGACCTTTTCCTGGAAGCTGCAACTCTCCCTGGCTCTGCGCGACGGAAAGGGGGGGTGGGTACCGCCCATGAGATGGCTGCGAAGTTTTCGTCGCAGTTGCGAGACGCGCGTGGCCGCCTTGAGTTGGCTCAGCAGCGCCAGCGGGAGCAGTTCGACCGGCGCCACAAGCAGCATAAGTACGCAGTGGGGGATCTGGTGTGGATCGAAGCTCGTCATCTGACGGAAAAGGTGATGGACCGTGCGCTGTGCCGAAAGCTCGGTAAGCGCTGGCATGGACCTGTGACCGTGGTGGAGTGCTTCTACATCGATTTGCAGGCGGAGCTGGCGGAGGCGGACCGCGGGGCCCCGGTGGCATATCGGTTGGCCCTACCGCCGCACTGGCGCATTCACGACGTGTTTGCGCAGCACCGCCTGAAGCCGTACATCTCCGGCAAGGATGAGTTTGCATCTCGAGCACAACTGCCCGTACCTGACCCGGTAATGGTAGATGGGCAAGCGGAAGCTCACGTGGACAAAATCCTGGCGTATCGTGTACGCATGGTCAAGGATAAATCTGTGGAGGAATGGAAGGTACGCTGGACGGGCTACTCGGCAGCTCACGACCAGTGGCGCTCCAGAGACAAGATGGACAGAGGCGGGGAAAATCAGCAGCTCAAGGAGTTCGAGGCACGACGATTAGGCATGCAGGCGGACATGCTGAAGTCCACTGAGCATGACCGACAGCAACGTCAACAGCGACAGCCCGTCCACCTTGGCGTCACCTTATCCCAGCTAATGGAACACCCATGTGACGTTCCGGAAGTGGATTCTCCACCGGAAGACTTCTGTCTGCCGTGGGAGCGAGTGGAAACCTTGGGGAATGGAGAGCTAGTGGTGATCACCGACCTTGAAGAGCGGAAGACCCGGCCAGTGAGAATCTTGGTGTTGTTCAGCGGAACTGGATCGGTGGAAAGGGAGTTTGCCAAGTGCTTCCCGTCTGCCTCAGTGGTTACGCTCGACAACGACCCACGCTGGCAACCTAACCATCTCGCATCAATGGAGGACTGGGACCCCACTCAGTATCCACCGGGATTCTTTGATGTCATCTGGGCCAGCCCTCCATGCACCCAGTACAGTCAGGCGCGCACTACGGGAGGTCCTCCCGATCTGGAAGGAGCAGACAAGAGTGTGAAATGCACCCTGGATGCTATCGAGTACTTGAAGCCCAAGCACTGGTTTCTTGAAAACCCTGAGGGAAGATACCCGAATGCACTGCGGTTGCGGTCAGTGGTTCGTAAACTGCCACAGCCTCTTTTTGCACCTACTGTAAGTATGGAGAGCGATATCGTAAGCCGACATGTATCTGGACTAGCTCACCTCCACCGACGCCATTGCTGGAGTGTACCTCGCAGACACCTTGCGCATGTAAATGGGCCACCGGAGGGCACCCTGAGACTGCTCAGCTTGGACCCTCGTCTTCACAACAACCAGGGGCGCGAGATGCTCACGCCGTGTACCCCGTACCAGCTCCGTTACTGCGTCATCTCTTCCACCATCTTCAATTCGGGGAGCTTGATACCTGAAGACACCGGGAGCGGCATCGGGAGATAGGCCGCTCTTGAGGGGGGAGGAGTTGTACCGGGAGGTACGAGCAGCGGGGTTGCATGCTACAGAGATCTGGTTGCATGCTGCCGACGAGTGGTTGCATGATACAGATGCCTGGTTGCATGCTGCGTATGCCTGGTTGCATGCCACAGATGCCTGGTTGCATGCTACAGATGCCCGGTTGCATGCCACGGAGGCCAGGTTGCATGCTACAGATGTCAGGTTGCATGCTACAGAGGCCCGGTTGCATGTCACGGAGGCCAGGTTGCATGCTACAGATGTCGGGTTGCATGCTACAGAGGCCAGGTTGCATGCCACGGAGGCCAGGTTGCATGCTACAGATGTCGGGTTGCATGCTACAGAGGCCCGGTTGCATGTAACGGAGGCCAGGTTGCATGCTACAGATGTCAGGTTGCATGCTACAGAGGCCAGGTTGCATGCCACGGAGGCCAGGTTGCATGCTACAGATGTCGGGTTGCATGCATGCCACAGAGGCCAGGTTGCATGCGACAGAGGCCAGGTTGCATGCTACAGATGTCGGGTTGCATGCCACAGAGGCCAGGTTGCATGCGACAGAGGCCAGGTTGCATGCGACAGATGTCGGGTTGCATGCCACAGGGGCCAGGTTGCATGCGACAGAGGCCAGGTTGCATGCTACAAATGTCAGGTTGCATGCTACATACGCCAGGCTGCATGCCACGGAGGCCAGGTTGCATGCTACAGATGTCTGGTTGCATGCCACAGAGGCCAGGTTGCATGCGACAGAGACCAGGTTGCATGCTACATATGCCAGGTTGCATGCTGGTGACGGGTGGTTGCATGCTGCAAGGGCCTTGTTACATGCCGGTCACAGTTGTATGAAGAAATAATTGATGGCAAGGCAGATTTCAGGAGAAGATCTGCAATGACAATAATTATATTGAGGATCTGGTGGATTCCAGAAAGATCTGCAATGGCAATATCGTGATCTGCCTGATGATTGGTGGAGGAGTACCAGAATCAGGCATATATGTGCACATGATTGGTCGATGGCAGATGTCAATACAGGAATCCTGCTAGTGATTGTTAGAGAGCAACATGTTGAAAGGGAAGCTTGGAAAGTGGACCTCAGTTAGTGTTGATCAAGAGAATGAATTAAGGACAAGTTTTACATGTTAGTATTAGGCTGTATGCCAAGACTGAACATAAGGATGTGATGTAGGAGGTTCGAGACCATACATCTATCGGAAAAGTGATTGTAATACTAGGCTGTATAGCCAGTGTTTGTCATGAAGTAAAACAGTGGAATGTAAGGCTAGAAGCCTATGTGAAGCACCAAAAACAGTAAATAAGATAAAAAGAAAAGAAGAAAGATAAAAGAAAAGAATAAAGAAAATAAAAGAAAAAGAAAGAATAAAGTTATCAGATATGCGCTGGTACATTCGTGACGATCGATCGATCATAATTTAATACTAATTCATAAACATATTGTGGCCAGAGGCAGAGCGCCTGGCATGACAGCTTTGCGATTTTCCCCTTTTTTACAAGATCGAAGATCAAGATCTAGATGCGCAAAATTGAAAATTAAATACGTCGATTTCGCCAGTTCGCCACGCGATGCCGATGAACATGATGCTGACTGATGCTGACCTTGCGCAGGCGCGAATGCTGACTATCTGCATCGAATTCGCAATCCCCCGGCCAAAACGCGCCTGACCGTAATCCTCCTTTCACTTAACTTTCATCGCCGTGGGGACGCCCACCATAGCAGAGCAGCACGGCGTATGCTTTTTTTTCGCCTTTACACCTGCAGGCAGTGCCTTATATTATTCATTTCCCTACTTGTATGTGTCTGTCGGTGTTGCTAACTAACTTGCAGGGTGTGCAGTGCGACGCGGTTCTGACTGAGGTGCTGTTTGCAGGTTCTACGTATTACATTTTGCATGTTTTAGTTTTATATCTCCCAGTTGAGTGTTGTTTCCAATACGTCAAGGTATGGCAAACGCGAGGTCAAAAAGTGCTCGGTAAACGCAAACTCTAGATCGCCTGGAAATGGCGATGTTGTTCCCGGATCGGGTAGGGTCGCGATGCCGTTGGCAGCGACTCCGCGGTAGGGAGCCGATAGGATCGACCTCGTGATCATGGAGCAAACGCTCCAAACGCTCCAGTGGAGCAAACGCACAAATGAAGTACCGTACGGTAAGTAAATACTGCATTATTCCCAAACGCGGAAATGAATTGCGGTACAGTAATAAGTAGTTTCATAATTGTGTGAGCGCGCTGTTTGACGGAACCATGAGCCATCTTGTTGGGCGCAGGCTACGACTGACTACTGTAGGCTACCCCGACTTCAGCGATTCATTGCCACCTGAAGGATATTGGCCTGCCAAAATTGTAGGTTACAAAAAGGGCGATGCACGACCTTTTAAGTGGGTTGAATTGGCACCTGGTTCCACACCGTGCTACAATGACCTTTTGTGGATAGTGTCGCGCTTAGAGCTTCTTGAGGGCGAAATGCGTGAGGAGATCCTGATTGACCGCCGGAAGCGAAGGCGCAGTCGACAGATCGGTGAGATGAGTATCAGTGGAGGAAGTAGAGTGCACGGCGTGGGCCTAGCTAGTAACACTGAGGGTGAACATTAAATTCGTCACCAGATTGCTAGTGACCTCACTCCAACGAAAGAAGTAGCTCTATCCCATGTGCTTCCTCCCAGTCGTGAACAAACTCAGAGTATCGCAGTACACACCACTCCTCAGAAACGCAAGGTGGCGAATCGAATATAGGTAACACAAAGCGAATGGTGAAACGTGCAGCTGGTTTCATTTTCGCGTCCGCTTCAAAAGCACACGACCAAGTGTGTAATAGCAAGTGCGCCCTTGAATGTAAGGAGGTTTCCCTTGCGCATCGTGAAAACCTGCGCTCGCAACTTTCAAGTACATATTCACAAGTCGTGGGGGGAGGAATGTAAGCGAGTAGGACGTTTTTGAATGGCCTTATTAAGAGTAGGAACGCCCTCACTGTCAACGAAGACCGGATTCCTCGAACGCCGCCAACATTGTGCGCTCCATAACTCGGACATGTTATGTGTGTACTGCCGCCTGGATATTGGAACTGTCGACCTTCAGGGTGGACTTCGCAACCACAGATTTGCCGAAGAGGTCGTGTGTCGCGGTGTCTCGCAAGGTTGCCCTAACTGTATAAAGGGACACGCATATTTTAAGACTGTTCTCGAGCAAATTGAATCGACGCCTCCCTCTTCCTTGAAGAAAGCTGAGTTCACATTAGCAAGTGAAAGTGTGAATGGAACACCTCGCGTTGTATGCAAACCGTTTTTCCGAAATACGTTTGGGTTTGGGAAGTGCAACAAAATGTTGCCTGGTATATATTTTTTGAGACCGTTCTGTGGTTGGGTTGCCCACATATGCTGAACAAGGCTACAATTAGGCAATTGTAATATCTTTATGGCAGGAAGGATTGACCAGTATTTTGACAGGGTGAGCAACAGCTCTTCCAAATAATTACTTTAAGCTAGAACAGCCTCCACTGGGCTAAAATTCATGTCTTATACTTTCAAGGCGCGCCTTTCAGATCTCTGATCGATCTGTCCTATGTCGGCTGGCATATCATCATCTGCCACCTATACAAATCCTAATCAGAGAATCTGCACATTTGGACAATCCTAATCAAGACAGTTGATTTCATTGTCCCTTGTTGTCCTTTGCCTTCTTCCTACGAGGAGCCACGTCCTGCACTTCTTCATCATCACTGTCACTACCTCGGGTGCATTCCAAATAAGCGATGTGCTCAGCTGTCCAACGGGCATGATATTTCCTCTTCGTCACTTCGGGCACCCCGGCATTATTTCCACTCATCGAAGTCAATCCAGTATCTGGGCCCGATGGGTCCTTCGGCTGTACTCGAACAGTCTCCACCACAGGGGCTGGAGCATCATCAGATATGGCATCAGACTTCGGCTCGGGGATAGGCTGATCCTCTGGCTGAACGGATGAGGTCGGGGATGTGCCCTTTGGCACCCAGATAAGTTCACCCTTATCATCCATGATCAGCTGCAGTCCCAGTCTCTTCAACCTTCGAGCTTCAGCCTGTTCCTCAGCATCGTCAGCTACCAAGTCATCGAACTCACTGACGTCATCCTCGGTGTCATATTCACCAGGCGTGTCATACTCCCGCTTCGGACACACTGGCAGTGTTCATGTCATGCTTACTGTCCGTGACACCCGCGTCATCATCGTCATCCGAATCTGGCAGCTTCTCCTTACTCCAGGTCACAGCACCTGCACCCGAATCGTCACTGTTCGTAGGCGTCGCAACCTTACGCCCAGTGTATGGAATTCCGCGATATGTATACTCGTCAGTCACACTCGGCCCCTTCCAGAACGCATTACTGAGCGGTAATGAAAACGGCGCTACAGGCTCCTTCGCTCGAGTGGAGTCTTCCAGAAACCAGCCACCGCCCCTTTTACGCTCCCAGCGGCGTAGCGCTCCAGAAGGATGGACGATAATATGCTGCCAGCTATAATCGAGCCCAGGCTTTCGCTCCCCAAAGTACGCAGTCAATGGCTCGGGGGTCCCCTTTCGCGCCCATTTCCATTGCGCGGCCCCATTGGGTAGAAATACAATATACCAATCGAACGGCTTAAAATGGCCAGTGTCCCCTGGCACATATGCTGCAAATCAAGGCGCAGTGAAGATGAAAAGTAAAGGCGCGTTGCGTCGAACTAGCATCAAGGAACACATCAAGTCTTTCCCAAGGTATGTAAGGGGTAACAACTAACGAGCAGGACCGGAGACTAATATGTCCGCCTTCTTATTAGAAATTGTAGTATAATTCTGAACGAGCCGGCTCAGAGTAGGGCCGGGAAATTAATATACTCGTACACCCAAAGGGTGTGGTTTTTTCGTGTTTTGTTTTTAAAGTATGGGCCGCGAGGACATGGCAATGTCCATCGTGCTCACAACTGTTACATGGCTGGAACATGGCCAAGCCGCTAGCCACATGCACTACTAACGGGCGCCTAGCAGTCGGTATGCTCCAAAACGCAATGCCTTGCGATGATGCTACAAAGTCATTCACCGGCCCGCTAGCCATTACAGATGGAGCCATTGGCTTAGGCGTCGGCAGCAACGTTGAGATATTGCCAACGTCGTAAAAATGGTGACGAGCTAACGAGCTCGTCCAGTCACAATTGGCGCGGGAGTCGCAGCACTCGTCGTAGTGAAACAGCCATGGGAGAGCGCAAAGCGGTACGGATCAGGGTAGATATCTTCCGCGGAGGTGACTCGGGCCGCATTGGGAATTTACTTCGGCCACATTTCGGCCCGTCTCGGCCCGAACCCAAAATTGCCCGCCGCAGGCGCAAAATTTTGATTTTAAGTATGACAATTTGTCAAAAATCGATAAAATTGTGGAAATTTATCGATTTCCCCCTCAATGCGACTCGGCCCATCCGCAACTTTTCCTTCGGCCCGCCTTCGGCCCGGGCCTCCGTGACACGGCCCCGGGCCGGCCAATCCCAGGAAGATATCTTCCCTGGTACGGATGTGGTGAGTGGGTGGGCGGCTCGCGCATGCAGACGTAATCGTCCTCGTGGATCTTCTCGGAGCTCGCGAAGAAAAGTCGTGCACCCAAATGTCGCTGGACAGCGCCCCCAAGCGCCCTCGGCGTAGTCGCCCTCGGAAACACGCGGCGTGGGAACGATGCTTACTCCAACCCTCGGGGAAAGCCGGATCGGTCCACATCATCTTCTCCACATCAACTCAGCCGAGTCACACCGCTATGCCACCAAACGCGCAAATGCTCAGCTCAGCCCGCGTTACCGTTTTATCTAGTCGTGTGTGCATCGCGTAAGAATCAGGGACGAATAAGAATCTTCATGAAGCACTCGAGGAAGATTGTGGTTCGTAACATGTGATGAACTGCACTATCTCGCGAGGTACCTTCCGTGCCGAAAAGTACCAAGCAACCCCCATAACACGTATCACACCGCACGATATATCTGAGTCGACGACCTAGGTTAGGTGAATGGGTGACGGCGGACCGGTGTTACAAGTTCGATGATCGGAGACGCACGCGACTACTGGCTACCTGTGGCAAAGCCCATATGGCATAGTCAGTACGAAGCCTCTAACACACGAATCGGATATGCTGAATACCGTGTCCACTTTATTGATTTTCAATCTAAATAATTATTTTTTCAAAATTGTATACAAATAAAAAAAACAAGCAAATCAAATAATCAACACATCCCACACTGGTTGCATTAAACCAACAAAGTAAATTAATTGAATATTCCGGCACACCCGCAAGGCCACAAACAACAACAACAACAACAACAACAACAACAACAAAGTATTGATGTATTAATTATAGCATCGCGCATGCATGCAAACAACAGACAAACAAACCTGTAAGAACTATAGGAAAAGCCGTGTACCGCACTACTGCGTGGCGGCCTTGGGACTCCAATTACTATGGGAGGCTCAACCGGCTAATAATCAGCTTTGCATGATTTGTAAATCAATCCCCTCGATCTACAAATGTGGCAAGACCACGCGAGGAGAGATGGCCAAGCAGCGCAGGTCACTGGATAAGCGTCAACAGGTATCCCTTCTTAACTTTGGTGTCAAACGCGGGGCTGCACCCTCGGCAGTGAACGTCGACCCGATAGTTCTCCGCCCATCTATACAGTTAGTGTCGAAACTCGCAGCCGCAGAAAGGTTCAAACAAACAAACGAACGAACGAACGGACGGACGGACGGACGGACGGACGAACGAACGAACGAACCCAACCGCCGGCAACGGGTGCGGGCCAACGCGGAAGCCCCGCTGCGTACCGCGTTGCTGCTGCCGCCGCTGCTGCCGCTGCTGCTGCTCTGATGGCGCGTCCGCCCCGCGCTGCTGCCGCAACAAATCCTGCAGCTCCTTGATCTCGTCGAGGAGGGCGCCGTACTCGGTGCTGAAGAGCTGCGCGGAGATGCCGCCCTTGCCCGATACCGCCTTTCCCGCCTCCGTCTGCGCCCAAGCCTGATAAATTTCCACCACAAGAGAGCGGAGAGATGCCAGGGAGACATGGGCTAGGTCAGCGGCCAGAGGGTACCGCACTTTGATCGCAGTGTAAAACACCGGGTCCAACCTGTTATACATGGAGAGCTTCCTGGTCTCCTCGGTGGGCGTCCAGTCCGTAGCCTTGTTATCCCGCACCAGACGCTGCTCCCGAGCCAATATGGGCTGCGGGTCAGTGTCTGCGGGAGAACGCAATGCAGCGTGCTCCTCCTGGTGCGACTCACGTAGCGCCACCGGTACACAGCCCTTGATGATGTCCACCAGAGCTCGCCGCCCAGCCCGGTCAGACGAGGCGTCAGTACCAGTCAGCCAGACGAAGGCGTTGCTGTGCTTCTCGATGACCAGAGCCAGAACGTCGTAGAGCAAGCCGTTCATCCTGCCCACCACATGAGCTAGGGGGTCGTCGAGGTCAAAGGAGGCCAGCTCCAGCCCAGCCGACTGAAACTTCGTACGTAGCTGCACCACCAGATCGGAGAGGAGGCCAGCGTCGTCCGTACCGCGGAAGTGGTGCTTCTTGTCACCAAGGACATCCTCGCGGACACCCTTGGCCCATTGACGATGAAGACGCGCTTTGTAGACCTCGTCGACCAGCTTGCACTGCTACTGCAAGTACTTCCTGGTCGCCACGTCTGCATCCCCGTTTGAAGTCGGATTGGGGGTCGGAACAGCTGGCGTACGCACCGTCGGACTGTTCCGAACCCTGTCCAATAGCCTCAGCGAGGCATCGATGTCACTGTTCCTCGCAAGGGACTTCTTCGCTCGAGTGATTACACCCATACTCTGAAAAGCCAGAGGGGAGGTGGTACGCATGCGCGCGGTCGGGTGTTGTAGCGGGAAACCGGCAATGTGCAGCAGCGGAGAGGAGCGAAGAGAGCAGAGCGGCGAGGGGCACTCGAAGATGTCGTCGAAGTCGAACGTGTCGGGAACACCAGCCCAAAAAACAGTAACCAGCAGGGCCAGTGCCGGTACAAAACTGAAGTCGAACATTGCTAAGACTAACCCGGAACGAGGCGCGTTCCCCATGGCCGCCACTCCCAGTCGCTCACCGCATACAACTCATACCATAATCCCTAGTCGCACCCAAACGCGCCCGCGCGCACCACCTCTCCAAGCGGCCGTTTAGCCAATCATGGCCAAATCAGCGAGTGGTAAAAGCGTGGAATGGGTCCACGACCTACTGGAATATCCTAGTCCAAAGATATCAGACAGTCAGTGAACTCAATATAGATAGACTCTCAGATAAATAGACCCTAAGCTAGATATACCCGGAACGGTCTCGGACGGTATCGGAGTCTAGCCTACCTGTGACACATCGGGTGTCACAGTACGAACCTACAGATCAGTCAGCAGTCCAGAGTTGGCCTAGGGATTTGTCATAGGGGCCTGCACCGGGACTCCCGGTCAGGGCTGCCTATACAGATTTCAGCACAAACAAACAAACAAACAAACAAACAAACAAACAACCAAACAAAAAGCAAGCAAGCAAACAAACAAACGAACAAACAAACAAGGATCATTCTAATATCTAATTCTGCAGAAAATAGCATTGCAAGAAAAAAACCAAACTTCAAAAACTAAATAATTCCCGACCCTCGGTGCCGCTAAAATAAATAACCCTAAAATCATAAATAATTAAATAAATTCCACGAAAAACAAACATAATCAAATACTTTGTTGACGCCAATTTTCGTCCTAAAATCAATAAAGTGGACACGGTACCCGAAATGTTAGGGCTATTTCAAGCGCGCCCACTATCCATCGTCATACGCCCTACTAGCTCTCGACAACGGATGCAGAACACAATTGATATCAGATTCCATCTCAATAACAATATTTCTGCCTAGACCGCACCTTGCCCACTTCGTGAGTACTCTGCATGGCATGGCATTGTACGTGTGACACTCATAAGGTATCTCAGAATGGTCGATTTTCCCTTTAGCTCCACCTGGTCAGGGATAAATGTAGAGAAATACCACATGAAACAAGCAATCGACGCCACCAAAGCGAAGATTTTACTATGAGATCGCGATTTTGAAATTTGTTTACAAGTTTGCATTCAAATATCACATGATGCAATTACAAACGGATCACTCAACGCATAATATCAATACTTTCGAAAATAAACCAGTTTAAGATACACACGGGAACCGGAAATTGTCAAAATCGATCGAATTCGCACGACCATTTATTCTTCTGTGCAACAACGATGAACACATATGCAGTGATTGTTGACCGCTCCATTTGCTCACATCACCTGTTGTTTTTTTACATGATGGCGCCTTGCCGTAATGTACAATGCAAGGAACACCTCTATCTGTAAATGTTGTCAGTACTGTGGTATTGTGCACTTTACATTTAATCTAATGAAAATATTACACATTCGAGGTTTGGATTATTCCACTTATTGGCATCTTAGTTGCCATATCAATGAAGTGATCGGATTAACATGCTCACACTTTGCCAGTAACGGCTCATAATGCAGGTTCGAAGTAATGCATTTATTCATATTTCAGCATACAGTGGATCAAGAGAGTCTTTGATTCCGTTTCCATCATTACCATTGCCATCATGTTTGCATGACGGCTAATCTTATAAGGACGAGGCTGATCATCGACAAATTGACAAAGGTTTTGCCACCACTCTGGGAACCATCTTCCTGATCGCAGAGATTAGGGTTATACATCCCTGGGGCAAGAATGATGTACTGATATGTATAACAATAGAAGTTCTCTGACAAGAATTGGTACCCGCACTGCACATGCAGAAGTTTTGAATAATATGCTGCTCAAGATATCAGCAGCGAGAAACGGCACCCTACTGCTAGTTTGAAATTTAGCGAACAAAATGGACCCAGCACTCAACCACTTTTTGGCTATTTTCCACCAAAAAAATATCTTTCATCAGAAGCATGTCATACTTCCCTAGTAGATTTCTCCTTGCAGGGGCGCAGCGACTTCATCCTTCGCAGGATCGATTTTAGCCACTGAAAGCCTGCCTGGAGAATCTTGCAGCACTTCTGTGCAAAACCTGCTGAATAGAGACTGTGCAAAGAAAGGAAGGATATGCTTCCTCCTGACCAGCATGAAATAGACCAGCCTGCGAAGGTTACCAGTCAATATCTCGGTTGTCATCGCTAGGCTCCGGTAGCCAGCCCTTCTCCTGCAGCAGTGACCAGGCAGCAGCGGCATCCTCTCTTGCAGCAATCAGCTCGGAGAGAGCTGCTTGAGCCATCCTGCGGGATTGCACCGCCTCCTGCTCGGCTTCCTTGCGCTGTGTGTCCGACTCCTCTATCCTCCGCACTAGCAGCTCCTGCCTGCACACACACAACGGCAAGGAGCAGGTCAGGGCTCCAGACGAAGCAGGTGAAGAGACACAGATAGCACTCCACCACAGCTGAAGGCCTTTACAAAATGAGGAAAATGAAGAAGTTGCTGAGTTATGTAATAACGAGCCACAAATATGCCGCCGCGAAATTCCAATAGCACAGATGCCGAACTCTCACTGCGCGCTGCGCGGAGGACGAAACAGCTTCGCGCAGCGGAAACATCAAACTGAGTGACGGACGCGAATGTCCACCCTTGCCACAATTTCTGCCTAAACGCCTTGGCGATGGGAACGACGGGTGCCTCGACTGCGGCAGAAACACCGCAAATATAAGCCGCAGCCAAGGACGGAGCACTTCTGAAAAGCTCTGATAGGCCCCTCCTCCGCACAGGTACACGTGGGCTGAAAGGCCTTCACGCTCGACGGTCCACCGCTCATCGTGGGAAGCTCCCTCTCCAAGGAAAGTGGAAAGCATCGCGTGGAAGGGAGCTCTTGCTCTTAGGATGGCCTTTTTGCCACGTCAGCAGCCGGCAGTGCTGTAGGACATCCAAGGCACCGCGAGACGTGGTAAAAACTGTTCACCTCTGAAAGGCGAGGGAACTTGGAAGCAGTTCTCAACCCTGAGGGGCGGCACAAACAGAGCAAAGTGGAAGCACAGTTTGCGATTCTCCCTAATATACATAAGGTGGCTGCGCACGAGGTTTGCTAGCCACTGTGCGAGAGTAGCCTTGCAGCAACCACTGCCAGTACTGCATCTGGTTCTAATACAGAGCTTATTCTGCGAGATCGCATTCGATGCGCTTCATCGGCTCACCAGATTTGAAGCAGCGGCACCGGGCAAACCCCAAGAAGATCCGAGGAAGCATGGGAAGTGCAACGAAGAGCTCTCAAGATACAAATAACTACTGCACGAGGGACCGGTCGAGCAGAGCCCGTGCCGTCGAGCGTTCCACGGAGTCCGTTCCCGCCAGCCTTGCCCCTCCTTCGACCAGCAGCTAAGGCTTCAAAATGCATATTCCGAAGCAGAGGCCCTTCCGGGAAACCCTTCTCTGCTTGCCTGGGAGCAACACCTTGAGAAGTCTTCGAAACTTTCTCGGAAGTTTAGGTCTTTTCTTTTAGGACGTCGAATTTGAATTGGTGGTGAACCACTTTTCTGCACTCGTACTGGAGGGTTTCGAGAGAAGGCAAGGCGCAATGGTGCCCTACCAGGCAGAGGATGAGGCGGTCGGCTGGCCGTTCCACATATCGGACGCCTCATACACGCGATTGGGAACGTGATGATCTTCCGTGGGGAGCGCCAGAACGTGGTTCGCGCCTTGCTGCCACTTCAGCGAGTCGCCCTCCTCGAGTAGGTATTTGTAAAACACCACCGCACCTACCCGAGCAAAATGATTCAAGGGAGAACGATATCCAGTTAATCGCTAACTTGCCTTTCAGAGGAGGAACGGGAAAATGACTCACGCTCGGAATCTACGAGCGCGGCCCGGCACCTCGCGTGGAGAAGGTCCCGAATAACGCTTATAATTTCTCAGGACGAGGACGAAAGAGATAGTATCGTTGGAAACCGCGTGAAACACTCTCTGTGTGAGCGACCTCTCGTGCTGTGCATCAAGATAACTTCTAACGACAAGCGAAACCTACGAACACCAGGCAGCTACGCTAGCAGGGACTAATTTGCGAATCGAAAAGCGGTCCAACCAAAATTAGCAGCGTACTTAACCTTGTGGTAATATTGAAGAATACCAGGGCCACCAAAGGCTTAGACGCACTACAGCGCGACTGTGCTGCCCACTAGCCCAGCGCGAGGACGAAAGCAAACAAAAGGTTCAATAGGAAACGCGCCCTATGGAGATCTCAGTGCTTGGCTGCGTCCGTACGAAACGAATAACGCAGGATTCTATCCGCGAAAAGGTGCCCTCGAGATGGAAGTGCAGCCCGCTTCCGGAGACAAGCGCACAGAACCCTCGCAGCAACATATGGGCGCTATTCCACATTGGACACTGAAGACAGTATCCTACTGAGCGGCGTGATTCCAGTCCCTCACCTGCTGGGAAGTCGACCTCGGCAACCCAAATATTGCCCTCTGTCCACGTCATTGGGACCGCGCGGTACACGTCCCACTGACCTACAGCGGCGTGGCTCCCGCCGATTTTGAGACACTGTCCAACATATGTTTGATAGTGGACTTGAAAGCGTATGGTAATGTATTGCCTGCAGTGCGGAAAAAGCAATACCGTAAGCTGGCCTAGTGCAGACTGACCAAACCCTGTGCAAAGCAAAACAGTGTATAAGTCTGTAAAACGTAAGTGCGCGCACTGTGCAGGAGCCAAAGGTTGGTAAGCAAAATTTGACAAGTCTTCTTCTTTTTCCAGATTTTGATTTTCCCACGACTTATACCAATCGTTCACGCTGCTGAGGTCGCTCGTTCTAGTAAGCCCTCGGTCGTTCTCACTCTCGCCGTTGTATTGGTAAGCCATGCTGCATTTTAGCGACTTCCTGGACCGACGTGCGGTTTGGCCAAGTACACCTTCTCTCCTTAGACCAACGAGTTTAACATCGAATGTTGGCAAACATGAAATACGGATAACCTTTTGGTGGCACACGTGTGCACTGCATGTCGTCCCGGACGAGCGGAATTCAGCGTGTGGGGGGGACGGGAGAGAACGCGTAGAAGACGCTTTAGGTATCGGAAGTGAGTGCATGCTTCACTATGACGTTGTCCGAACTCAGAGGGGAACTTCGAACCGAGAAACAGAAGCTCGGTTGTGCAAGCTCCAGCTCCGGTCCGTTCAGTTGTTGGTCGAGACACTGTCAACTGAGAGCCAATTGTGACGTAGAATAGCGTTCGCGTTTCGCCTGTCTTGTCTTTCGTTTGCAATTGTAGCCTTACTGTAGAGCTTCCCACCCGACTGTCGTGTGACACACGACAATCGAATGTCGGTCCTTGTACAGCTGATGAGACAAGAGGTAGATGTCAGTCGTTGCCTGGGTTGACAATGCGCACGTTGGCCAACTTGTTGGCCAACAGTGACACAGAACCAACGATTTTAGCTTGTCGACAGGCTTAAGGACATGGACACCACATACAGTCTGTGTCACGATACGGCATACCGTCACAAGACGCTGGACACTCCCAGAAAATCGCACAAATGTCATCTCATCTCGATATGGATATTTATACGACCAAATGAAATCCCGCCATTTTGATTTTTGAGATATATATATTATTAATTTATTACTAGGATTTCATCTATTACTCTACTTCTGCACTATTCGAGGTTTTTTCCCGCCAGGAAAATTGCATTTGACATTAGTCATTTATGGGCATTTGACATCTGTGTAACTCTGATGTGTTGATGTGATGTGTCCATGTCCTGTCGAGCTGTCGTCATGATTTGATACGGCATCGGCACGGTGCTTTTTGTTCGCAAATCAGAAATGTATCTGAAACACAAACACGAAAAGGGCGGATTTGCTTTGAAACGTCTGAACAATGCTCGAGATTTCTTGACACGTTGTCGGCTGTAAAACCCGTTCGATCGGCATTAAAGACGCGTCGGAAAATTCACAGCAGTAAGATCAAGCTTATTGTATCACCATATTTTACCTCACGTTTTCTGACGTCAAATTTCACTACGGGTGCTCCACCGAATATAAGGTGCTGGACGGAGTAATTAAATCGGGCAAATGGACGGTTCATATATTCGAAATTCGGTAATTAAGCCAGTGTAAAGGACCATCCGACGGCCCAAACATCCTATAAAATTCTTATTTTAGGGGATCCTTATTTTCCGTGGAGCACCCGTAGCTTATAATAATAATATAACATTTACGCGGAGAATAATGACAAAGTCATGAGTCCGCTGTAATCCTGCAAGCATGCAACTGAATACTTAAAATTTTCCTCGCCTCAAACAACACACAGCTACGCACTATCAATACGTCAAACCACGTCCACAACGCCACCCACGCTCAACCCTAATGCAAACCCCACTCAACTCAACAATCAACAACGAGACAATGACCATAATCGCGACCGAAGAACAGAGGGGGAGCTGGAATCATCCTCATAGCGCACCCCGAAAGGCTCATCTAGGTCATATCAACCTAGGAAACCGCGGCAAGGCAAAACTACGCAGAGCGCTAAAAAGTCATGGGGAAACAGAAACTGTACCGCTAGACCAGAAGCCCGAAAAAGGTGAGCCAGGCCGGGATCGAGCCCGTGACCTCTCGCATACCGGACGAGCGCTCTGCCGTTGAGCTACTCTGGCTATTGATGGCGATTCTGGTGCGGTACAGAGTACTGACTCTCCACGGTGCCACGTAGGCGGCGAAGAGTGAAACACGAAGGATACAACTTTTCACCCAATCTGCCGTTGCGGTGCGCTCTCTGTTGGGGCATCGCGCGGCTATGGGCGGCGCGACTGTTGGGGGCGTGCGGCTATGGGCGGCACGATTGTATCCTTCATGACACAACCTCACTCTGAAGTGTCTACGTGGCACAACCACAACCAGCTGCCGGCGTCACACCTGCGCAGTGGAAGCGTGGTGGGCCCATAACCTCATGGGGAAACAGAAACTGTACCGCTAGACCAGAAGCCCGAAAAAGGTGAGCCAGGCCGGGATCGAGCCCGTGACCTCTCGCATACCGGACGAGCGCTCTGCCGTTGAGCTACTCTGGCTATTGATGGCGATTCTGGTGCGGTACAGAGTACTGACTCCCCACGGTGCCACGTAGGCGGCGAAGAGTGAAACACGAAGGATACAACTTTTCCCCCAATCTGCCGTTGCGGTGCGCTCTCTGTTGGGGCATCGCGCGGCTATGGGCGGCGCGACTGTTGGGGGCGTGCGGCCTGTGCGGCACGATTGTATCCTTCATGAAAAAGGCCGTGCCGGCGAAGCGGAAGCAGCAGAGGAGGTGGAGGTGGAGCGAGGCTGAATCTGTGATGGAAAAAGGGCGCGGGGAGCGAGGCGGAGGGGGCGGTGGTGGAGGGTCGGGAAGGCGGGGTGGAGGGAGCGGAGGTGGGGGTGGCCCGAGGGGGCGAGCTAAGGTAGGAGGGGGCGGGGGGGGGGACCCCTCCTACCAAAAAAAGAGGGGGGAGGGGGGATCAAAAAATCATCGAGTGAGGAGAAAGAGTGGAGATGAAAATCATTCAGGGGAGGTTAGGAAAGACATGTTTGCTCTTTCAACGGCTTCTTCTTTTGTGATACCAGTAATTCGGCTAAGTGTGGTTCTGAGAGGGTCATGGTTCTCAACTCTAGCATTACCATTAAGGAAGGCGTCTCGTCTGACGCGAGTGTGGTATCTGCACAACCTGGAAAGCTTCTTTAGGAGAGGCTTCAGTCTTGTTAGATATATAGGTATGTTGAAGATATCAAATAGTTGATATAAACCCTGAGTTGAGGGTTTCGGAGTCAGAACGATAAAGTGTGTTTGATAAAAGTGAGGTATGCATAAATACCTAACGGGTGTTTCACTACTAATGGTGACGGTCACCCAGCCGACTATAGGAAGTGACGGACATGTGACAGTTTCGGGTGTCACAGTGTCAAATCCAGCACACCACCTAGGGTGGTGACCGGAGCTAGTGTGTGAAACTAGTAACAAACTCCCTACTCACCTTCAGGAGGAAACACTAGCACTAGTGGGGGCCTGTACTCTTGGTCAGGGCGGTCCCAGTTCACAGCAAAGTCTGCTAGATGCAGTGTTAGTGCTAAAACCCTAAACACAGTTCAAATTGAAGGAGCCCTTTTGCACATCTAGAAAGCTAATCACGAGCTAATCTCTAGGCAGGCACGGTGAAAGCAATTTTCAGCCACTAGATGTGCCAGAAACCGGTCGGCCAACTCGGAGCAGCGTGAGGGTGCAGTAGTTGCCGGCCTCCGGGGCCGGTGGTAAATCATGCGTAGACGAAATTAAGGAATCCCCGATCTCAGTTGCCGAGTCCCCAGAGCTCGGCGCCTCGTCCTCGGACGAGTACGGTGGTGGTGAGTAAGGCGGTGAAGGGGGAACCCAATCAGGGTCAGGATCCCAGGTCCCTGGCGGCAGCGGGATGATGCCGTAGAAGGTCCCGTAAGTGAACCCCTGACGCAACTCTCGATACCGCTCCTGTCTCCGCGGCGGTATAGCATCCGTCACTGCACCACTCACTGCGTCGCCCAGCATGCCATGGAAAGGTGCAGGCGGTGCAGTCGCCGTAGTTGGGACTGCCGAGGCAGTCCAAGCAGCACCACCGACCGGTGGAGCCGCGTGTGCGTGTGCATTAGCACCACCGACACCGGACGCGGTGTGTGGCGCGGCGGTAGCACAAATTACAAATAAAGCACACACTAAGGATGAAGTCAAGAAAGATCTTCCCAAGCCGGGGACGCCCCCGCCACAGCCATACCGCGGCGGCGGCTGCTCAACCGGAGCGCCCTCGTCGTCGTCGTCACTCTTCGCGTACGCCTCGGACTCGTAGTCAATCACGCTCTCCGGCTCCTCGACCGCGGAGTGCATGCTCATGTTCACGGACGGCTCGTTGGGTGCCTCCACCGCAATCCCCGTGCTCTCGATGAAGTCGGCGAACGTGCGGGTCACGGGTGGGCAAAAGGGGTTGGGCGGACCGGTCCATTCCTCGTCGGACTCAATCAACCGACGCGGCGGGAGAGTGCTTGGCCGGCTCCGACACCACCGGCACGTTGGCGGTGAAGGTGTTGACGTTGAAAGTCGATGTCCCAGCGTTGCGTGCGAAGTCCGTGAACTCAGTGACAGCGTACACCAGTGCCTCACCGTCCTCCTCGCAGAAAGAGCACGCGGAGAGGTCGGCGAAGATGTCCGGCTTGCCGCCCGCGAGCATGCAAAGGGCGTCGAATTCCTCAGCGGCGTCGTTGTCGATGGCGTGCTGGAACTTGGCCGCCAATACCGAATTCTCGGCCTCTTCAGCGAACGCGTAAGCCGAAAGCCCGTTCCTGCCCCCGTTCGGGCAGTCGCGGTGCCAATGCCGCGCCTTCCCCTTCGCGCACACCTGGTTCTGGCAGTAGGGGATGGTCGCACCGGTGTCGCGATGGAAGACTACCTTCTTCGCTTCTTGGAGACTGATTGCGACCAATTTCCGCCTTCTTAGTTTGGGGAGGGGCTCGGCCGCGAACCTGCTCTTCATGCGTCGGTCCTGCTTGTCCGCGCGGGGAGTATACCCGCGCGGGGACGGCTCGGACCGGCCGGAGGCGACAAATGCGGCCAATTGCCTCTTCAAGTCCAAGACCATGGTGCGTAAGTCGGCGAGTTCACCCGGACCATCGGGGTTGCCGTCGCTCTTCTCCATGAAATGCGTCCCATGTGAATACCTGTGGGCAGACGCAGTGGCGGTCCCCGCCTTCAAGTGGGCGGCGTAGCATTCACGCACCCACTGCTGGATGGTGAGAAGGTCATGGGCGGCCCGTTTATCGTGAAGAAGTAAACGGGACACCGCCGGCTGGTAGAAGACGGTGTCCAGCGCCTTGATGAAGAGGGCCTTGACGTCTTCGTCCAGGAGTGCGGCCCTCGTCCTCGCAGCCTTCAGCGCGGCGTTAAAGTCCCCGATCGTGTCATGTGGGTCCACACCCGCGGAAATGCGCACACCCAACATGTCCGCTTGCCCCTGAAAGGGATCACCCGTCGGGAGCATGCGGCGGGCGAACTCAAGCAGCACACGCTTACCGTCGGTCGGGAAGCTGGAGTGTGAGGAGTCCATCCAATCTGCCGCGGGTGACATGGGGTCAACCATCAGCTCGAGCGTGGAGTACAACAAGTTGTTGGCCTCCACGCGGACGGCTAGGGTTGCGTCGTCCAGCACGAAAAGGGGTGCAAACCCGATGTCCTCGGTCACAAATGTTGTCTGTAGCGCAGCAACCATCCTAGCGAATAGCGCTGATGCGTGAGTCTCAGCGCCGGAAAACCTCATGTTCTTGTGCTCAAATAACTTTTGACGGACGGACTTGGACACCTTCATGTCGAAGTGCTCCCTATGAAGGTTACGCACCGAAGCCAGGAACGTAGCCCCTGCTGAATTGGCAGCCGGCTGTGCTGCCGGCGGTGTGGCTGGAGTGTTCGCATGTCTCGTAGCCTCTGAATCAAAAATCGTAGATAACGCGCGTCGGCGATTCGCCATGCTAGCGGTGGCTCGAGTGGAAGCAACCATGATGAAAAGGACCGAAGGGGCTGAGTGAGGCAATGAAACGTGAGAGATGTGGCAGTCGTGGGCGGCCAAGAAACCTGCGGGTCGCCGATACAGCAGCCGTGAGAGATCAAATAATTCCGGGAAGTCGTGTGGAGTAGGCGGCCGATACGCAACGGTGTGGGATCCAACCAGAAAACATAAACCAGTCCAACGTTAAATCCCGTAAGAAAAAAATTGTCCTCCAAGCGCTGCGGCGTGCCGTAAATCAACCCATAAATTTTATTAGGCCATAGGTTACCCGTGGCTGCCGGCACTCTCACGCGCGGAGCGCCTCACTCCATCCCAGGCGTCCGAGCTTAGCCACTCATAGTGGCAATCTCGCAGTGGTTAAATAAAGCGTAAGTGGGGCCAAACCTGTTAGATATATAGGTCTGTTGAATATAATATCTAATAGTTGATATAAACCCTGAGTTGAGGGTTTCGGAGTCAGAACGATAAAGTGTGTTTGATAATAAAAGTGAGGTATACACAAATACCTAACGGGTGTTTCACTACTACTGGTGACGGTCACCCAGCCTACTATAGGAAGTGACATGTGACAGTTTCGGGTGTCACGGTGTCAAATCCAGCAAGTCTTCTCTGGTGGACCCCTATTGTACCAGGCACACTCCTGGCTACTGCCCCGCAGTCCTTGTGGTAGGACCAAATCGACGATTTGGTCCCACCACGAGGACCATTGTTCCGATAATTTAATTGGCCATCTCCCGTGATTTGTGGTGTCTAACCAATGAAAGGTGGTATATATAGGTCCTATATTAATTTATTTGAACGCTGGTTTGGCCTATATCCATCCCATATATCCATGACGAATGCATTTCAAACCTCTACACTCATTTTTTTCAAAACGGATTTTTTGGAACATTCAAAATGTGGCAAATTAGTGACTCATCTTCAATAATTTTTTACCAATCATATATCAACACTACACCTGCGCGGATACCATCAAATTGAACCTATACCTATGTCCCAATCATATTTGGGCGGTAGGCCCGGTTGGAATGCATATATTGGCTCGTTGGCTCGTTGGCTTCCCCTCTAATATATTGGCTCGTTGGTTTCCCCCCTAAAACAGTGGTCACGCGAGCTGACCAGCCAGCCATCATAATTGCTTGCTAGAGGGCATATATCGCAAGGTTGGTGTGTGCGGCACATTAAATCTTCAAGTATATATGTATTGCGAATTTATGAAAGTCTAACATCATCCAAATATCTTATTTTTCGACTGGCGTGTACATTTTAGAATGGATGAATGCCAATTTCTAAAGTCCGAAATTCACTAAATTCGGAATTCGCATTGTGTTGAACATGCGCCATGCTGAAATAGAGCGGAAATGATGATGAGGGTGCGAAGTAACCGATTCAGTTATCTTTTTTGGTCATAAACTCGAGATGTATAACCATGAGCGTCACCGTGAGCCCCGCATGTGACTCCTAATACTCAAAACAACGGTGGTCCTTGTGGTAGGACCACCATCTTCTTCAAGCTTTTGGTGAAATTACACCCCTAAAGCGTGTCGTTCAACCACACACCTAAAGTCTCATGGGGGCCGCCGCTATAAGAAATAAAATTCATTTAACTCATAAATATCATGTGCAAATGTTACCTGTGCCTCAAATAGTCGATTTAGTGATCGAAACCGCAATTGCCCATTGGTCCTTGTGGTAGGATCATGAATTTGGGTAGTAGCCACTCCTGATAACTTATTCATATTTATCTCTTTATTTTTTCTTTATTTTCTTTTATCTTCTTTCTTTTCTTTTTGTGTTTTCTGCTGTTTTTGGTGTATCACATAGGCTTCTAGCCTTATATTCCACTGTTTATTTGCATGACATATACTGGCTATGCAGCCTAGCAATACTATCACTTTTCGATATAATGTATGGTCGCAAACCTATAACATCTATATCCTTATGTTCAGTCTTGGCATACAGCCTAACACTAACATGTACAACTTGTCCTTAATTTCTCTTGATCAACACTCACTGAGGTCCACTTTTCCAAGCTTCCCTTTCAACATGTTGCTCTCTAACAATCACTAGCAGGATTCCTGTATTGACATCTGCCATCGACCAATCACGTGCACATATATGCCTGATTCTGGTACTCCTTCCACCAATCATCAGGCAGATCATGATACTCTTGTATTGCCATTGCAGATCTTTTTTCTGGAATCCACCAGATCCTCAATATAATTATTGTCATTGCAGATCTTCTCCTGAAATCTGCCTTGTCATCAATTATTTCTTCATACAGCTGTGACCGGCATGCAACAAGGCCCTTGCAGCATGCAACCACCCGTCACCAGCATGCAACCTGGCATATGTAGCATGCAACCTGGTCTCTGTTGCATGCAACCTGGCCTCTGTGGCATGCAACCAGACATCTGTAGCATGCAACCTGACCTTTGTAGCATGCAACCTGGCCTCTGTCGCATGCAACCTGGCCCCTGTGGCATGCAACCCGACATCTGTCGCATGCAACCTGGCCTCTGTCGCATGCAACCTGGCCTCTGTCGCATGCAACCAGACATCTGTAGCATGCAACCTGGCCTTTGTAGCATGCAACCTGGCCTCTGTCGCATGCAACCTGGCCTCTGTGGCATGCAACCCGACATCTGTCGCATGCAACCTGGCCTCTGTGGCATGCAACCTGGCCTCTGTAGCATGCAACCTGACATCTGTAGCATGCAACCTGGCCTCCGTGACATGCAACCGGGCCTCTGTAGCATGCAACCCGACATCTGTAGCATGCAACCTGGCCTCTGTGGCATGCAACCTGGCCTCTGTAGCATGCAACCTGACATCTGTAGCATGCAACCTGGCCTCCGTGACATGCAACCGGGCCTCTGTAGCATGCAACCTGACATCTGTAGCATGCAACCTGGCCTCCGTGGCATGCAACCGGGCATCTGTAGCATGCAACCAGGCATCTGTGGCATGCAACCAGGCATACGCAGCATGCAACCAGGCATCTGTATCATGCAACCACTCGTCGGCAGCATGCAACCAGATCTCTGTAGCATGCAACCCCTCTGCTCGTACCTCCCGGTACAACTCCTCCCCCCTCAAGAGCGGCCTATCTCCCGATGCCGCTCCCGGTGTCTTCAGGTATCAAGCTCCCCGAATTGAAGATGGTGGAAGAGATGACGCAATAACGGAGCTGGTACGGGGTACACGGCGTGAGCATCTCGCGCCCCTGGTTGCTGTGAAGACGATGGTCCAAGCTGAGCAGTCTCAGGGTGCCCTCCGGTGGCCCATTTACATGCGCAAGGTGTCCGCTAGGTGCACTCCAGCAATGGCGTTGGTGGAGGTGAGCTAGTCTAGATACACGTTGGCTTACGATATCGCTCTCCATACTTACAGTAGGTGCAAAAAAGAGGTTGTGGCAGTTTACGAACCACTGACCGCAACCGCAGTGCATTCGGGTATCTTCCCTCAGGGTTTTCAAGAAACCAGTGCTTGGGCTTCAAGTACTCAATAGTATCCAGGGTGCATTTCACACTCTTGTCTGCTCCTTCCAGGTCAGGAGGACCTCCCGTAGTGCGCGCCTGACTGTACTGGGTGCATGGAGGGCTGGCCCAGATGACATCAAAGAATCCCGGTGGATACTGAGTGGGGTCCCAGTCCTCCATTGATGCGAGATGGTTGGGTTGCCAACGTGGGTCGTTGTCGAGCGTAACCACCGAGGCAGACGGGAAGCACTTGGCAAACTCCCTTTCCACCGATCCAGTGCCGCTGAACAACACCAAGATTCTCACTGGCCGGGTCTTCCGCTCTTCAAGGTCGGTGATCACCACTAGCTCTCCATTCCCCAAGGTTTCCACCCGCTCCCACGGCAGACAGAAGTCTTCCAGTGGAGAATCCACTTCCGGAACGTCACATGGGTGTTCCATTAGCTGAGATAAGGTGACGCCAAGATGAACGGGCTGTCGCTGCTGACGACGTTGCCGTCGGTCATGCTCAGTAGACTTCAGCATGTCCGCCTGCATGCCTAATCGTTGTGCCTCGAACTCCTTGAGCTGCTGATTCTCCCCGCTTCTGTCCATCTTGTCTCTGGAGCGCCACTGGTCGTGAGCTGCCGAGTAGCCCGTCCAGCGTACCTTCCATTCCTCCGCAGATTTACCCTTGACCATGCGTACACGATACGCCAGGATTTTGTCCACGTGAGCTTCCGCTTGCCCATCTACCATTACCGGGTCAGGTACGGGCAGTTGTGCTCGAGATGCAAACTCATCCATGCCGGAGATGTACGGCTTCAGGCGGTGCTGCGCAAACACGTCGTGAATGCGCCAGTGCGGCGGTAGGGCCAACCGATATGCCACCGGTGCCCCGCGGTCCGCCTCTGCCAGCTCCGCCTGCAAATCGCTGTAGAAGCACTCCACCACGGTTACAGGTCCATGCCAACGCTTACCGAGCTTTCGGCACAGCGCACGGTCCATCACCTTCTCCGTCAGATGACGAGCTTCGATCCACACCAGATCCCCCACTGCGTACTTATGCTGCTTGTGGCGCCGGTCGAACTGCTCCCGCTGGCGCTGCTGAGCCAACTCAAGGCGGCCACGCGCGTCTCGCAACTGCGACGAAAACTTCGCAGCCATCTCATGGGCGGTACCCACCCCCCCTTTCCGTCGCGCAGAGCCAAGGAGAGCTGCAGCTTCCAGGAAAAGGTCTAGTTGAGACATCGGGGACACCCCGTAGCATAGCTCAAAGGGCGTGAATCCGGTGACGTCACTGCGCGAGTCGTTGATAGCGAACTCCACGTTCGTCATGTAGAGGTCCCAGTCATCCGGATTGGCACCCACGAACGAGCGCAACATGTCCTCCACCACCCTGTTGGTGTGTTCCGCCTGTCCGTCTGAACGAGGGTTGTATGAAGTGGTAGAAGCCACCCGTACTCCCATAAGTCTCATTAGCTCACGCCAGAACGAGTCCTGGAACCTGGGGTCACGGTCGCATACAATCTTCATGGGGGCTCCATGCTGCCTCCAGACTACGTCGAAGTAGATGCGGGCCACCGTTTGCGCAGAGCTGTCCCCAAAGTTCATGGGCATACGGTGTACCATTTTGCTCAGCTTGCACGTGAAGGTGACAAAGGCGTCGTTCCCTTGGGCGGTGAGCGGCAGCCCTGTAACGAAGTCCACGCTCACATCCTGCCAGTTGCGTTGGGGAATAGCGTGCTGATTCAATAATCCATCGGGGTAGGATGCCCGGGGACGAACCGCTTGACATGTAGGGCATGAGGCCACCCATCCTGCCACGTCCTCGGAGGCATTCTTCCACCAGAACCTGCGGAGAACTCTCTCCAGTGTCTTCTCCCGGCCAGTGTGGCCTGCAGTGGTGGAGTCGTGGGCATCCTTGAAGACTACCTCTCGCAAAGGGGAGTCCTCGCCGAGAACCAACTGGTACCGTCCTGCGGCTACACGCCATAGTACGTCCCCAACGATACGGAAATCCCTCGTGGCATGGTGCGGGGCTGCAAGGATCTCATCCCGCAGCTGCCGAAGAGGGCCGGCACGTGCATACTCATCGTGCAGGGACTCCAGGAATGTAACGTCCGTGGGGAGGCTCGTAGCATCGCGGGTCTTAGCAGCCTTACCCTGTCGCACTATAGGAGGCGCCACTCGGGGATGCCGTACTCTTGGCACCAGCTGTCGGGTAGGGGGAGCATGTACCACCAGCACGGGCCACGGAAGGTCGTGAAGTACACCGTCAGGAGTCTCGAACAGCTGTGTGGGTACTCCTCGTTCGTCATGGGTAGGTATCACTTCCACCAGCCTCATACCAGCCATTCTGAAGAGCCGCCTCCATTGAGGCATGCGGGCCTGGATGTCCGGTAGAAGGAACACTGCCGAGGTGTGTGCGGGGTCTTGCCGCCATTCGTCTACATACTTACGCAACACCGCCTCGATGGAGATATGACTGCTGGAGTATGGGGGGTTGCACCAGACGTGCTTTCCCCGCCACTGTTGTTGCAGACAATCAGTCCAGTAGGCGTCCACTTGACGGTTCCGTCCACCCAGGTCACAACACGCGTCGACGTCGAAGCTGCCGAACTGTCGTTGGAGGCGCTCAAAGACCTCCTTGCGCACCTTCCAGTCCTGCCGATCGGCTGGGGGCTTGGCGGCTCGACCAGACGGCCGAGCTGGCTGCTTAGGCCTTCGGGAATCCGTAGCAGGCCGTGTCGAGGTTTTCGGCGTGACGGAAGGAGTCGTCGTAGCAATGGGTTGTCGCAGTCGAGCACTACGACGCAATACTGGGGTAGTTCTCGGGGTGCTCGTTTCCTGCCGG
Organism: Cymbomonas tetramitiformis; assembly: GCA_001247695.2. NCBI lineage: Eukaryota > Viridiplantae > Chlorophyta > Pyramimonadophyceae > Pyramimonadales > Pyramimonadaceae > Cymbomonas > Cymbomonas tetramitiformis. Next base: position 32,568 of record LGRX02007738.1, read on the forward strand.
TGCTTTCCAGATTCGGACAAATCAGCGAAGTAGTCGGTGGGAGCTCGCAGCATTAGTTGTTCTCCAGGCAGCATGTTGCATGTTGCATGCTCTGCGGGGCGTGTTGCATGCTCAGCTGGGCAGGTTGCATGCTCAAGCCGGCTGATTGCATGCTCAGCCGGGCGTGTTGCATGCTCAGCGAGGCAGGCTGCGTGCTTAGCCGAGCTGGTTGCATGCTCAACTGGGCAGGTTGCATGCTCAGCTGGGCGTGTTGCATGCTCAGCGGGGCAAGTTGCATGCTTAGCCGAGCTGGTTGCATGCTCAGCGAGACAGGTTGCATGCTCAGCTGGGCGTGTTGCATGCTTAGCCGAGCCGGTTGCATGCTCGGCCGGGCGTGTTGCATGCTCAGCTGGGCAGGTTGCATGCTTAGCTGAGCTGGTTGCATGCTCAGGCCGGCTGGTTGCATGCTCAGTAAGGCATGCTGCATGCTCAGGCGAGCTGGTTGCATGCTCAGGCAAGAGGGTTGCATGCTTAGCTGAGCTGGTTGCATGCTCAGGCCGGCTGGTTGCATGCTCAGCACGGCATGTTGCATGCTCAGCCGAGCCAGTTGCATGCCAGGGCGCGCTGCCAGCCTGGAGCAGGCTCCCCAGGGCTCGCTCCGCCACCTGAAGCGTCTCCACGCCATCCATCCATGACTCCACGGTGGTCACCCATCCTGGTACAGGGGGTGGCGGGTGGTCTTCAAAGATCTCCTCGACATCCAGCACGGAGAGCGGGTCCTTGGGGAGGTCCGTCTCCTTGTCTACGACACCGGCCTCCTTGAGCCCATCTCGCGGGTCCTTGGTCACGTAGTCAGGTCGGCGGGATAGCGCATCGGGGACCAGGAGGAGGGCTCCCTTGACGTACTCCATTCGTGGGACACCGACTTCCACCAGGTCCATGTACCACCGTGCCTGCCGCCGGCTAAGCTCTCGTCCCGGGGACATTAGCCATTCCAGGGGGCGGTGGTCACCTTGTAACCGGAAGTCGGAGGAGAACAGGTAGTGCCTCCAGGTGACGGTGGTGCAATGGTGCAACGCACAGAGCTCCCTTTCGCCGGTGCGGTAATTATGCTCCGCTGCAGAAAACTGCCGACTATCGTAGGCGATCACCCTCATACCGTCTCCCGTATCTTGCATGAGTACGCCTCCCAAAGCAAATCCACTTGCGTCCGTTTGTACCAAAAACGGCGCTGACCCATCCGCGGCTGCCTTCATGTCGGGCAATGCCAATACTGGGGCTGAGGAGAGAGCGGTCTTCAGCTCGTCGAAGGCCCATTGTTGGAGTTCTCCCCACTGCCACGGTACGTCGGTCTTGGTGAGCGAGGTCAAGGGTTGGGCAATCTCCGAGAACCGGTGCACAAACCGGCGGTAGTACCCCGCTAGTCCAAGGAACTGTCTGACGTGGGTTACCGTCTCCAGCTTCGGCCAGTCCTTGATGGAGGACACCTTGTCATGCTGAGGTTGGCATCCTTCGGCGGATAGAGTGTGGCCCAAGAACTGTAGAGACTCCTTCAGCATCTGCGCCTTGGATGCCTTCAGGTATACCCCTTTTTCTCGACAAGTGTCCAAGAACTGACGTACGTGGTCGTAATGTTCTTCCACCGTGCGTGAGAAGACCACCACATCGTCGATAAAAATCCGTACAAAGGGGAGATGACCGAGTGCACGCTGCATTCGCCGCTGATACTGAGATGGAGAGTTCTGCAGGCCCTGGGGCATCACCAACCATTCATAGGCCCCCATCTGGGTGGTGAAGGCGGTCTTCTCCACGTCCTCCTCGGCCATTGGCACTTGCCAGAATCCGTCCACCGCGTCAAAGGAGGAGAAGAACGCTGCCCCTTGCATCTCGTCAAACATCAGTTGGATGTCCGGTAGTGGATACCGGTCCCGCACCGTCTGCTGATTCAATTGTCGGTAATCCACCGCCAGACGCAATGTCTTCGGATCACCAGGCTTGGGTACCATCAGACATGGGGCCGCGTACGGGTTTGACGACGGCCGGATGTAACCCTTCTTCATGAGCTGCTCGATGCGTTCACGTATAACTGGCGTAGCTCTTCAGCGGTCATCTTGTATGGACGCCTACATGGTGGTCCACCCTCCGCGTCCGGCTTGCGATCGATGTGGGCCTTGTCCTCCTCAGTACGACGCAACATGGATGCCTCCGGTAGAGCTGCACACAGGGTATCTAGATACTTCTCGAAGAAGGCGTCAAAGCGCTGCTTCCACGTGCTGCTTACCGGTGCATCTCGAGTACATCTTGACGGGGTCCTTCCTTCTCCACGGGGGTGTGAGGTGGCGGTACTTCAGCAGCGGTAGCCGCAAAGGCTGCCTCATGGTCGTTCCCGCGCGCGGCCATCATGAGCCACTGGGGTTGTGACTATTCATCCCCGGCCAGGCGCCTGGTCTCGGCGTGGATGAGGTGCTGCTTCAGCTGCGTTGCCGTCAAGAATACCTCATCGATCAGCCCCGCGCCTTGGGCCTTGCCCTGACCCATCCCCGGACTACAGCCCGCGAGTGTCACCCGTTGCTGTCCTCCACCATTTGCCCGCGTGTTGAAGGATACGGAACCGTGACCGGCATAATACAACGTGACCGGGGAGAGACTGCGAAGCCACTTACCCCCCAACACCACGTCTACTTTGATTCCTAGCGGCAAGACTCGCAGAGCCATTCGCTTCTCGCAGTAGTTTACTCCCGCCGCCGTGTGCGCGGTGAACTTGGTGTACGCCACCTCTCCAGCGGTCTTTACAGATCCATCTGCCAGTGTGACCTTCATTGGCGTCCCTGAGCGCACTGTCAAGTCACAGGTACGGGCACATTCCGCCGAGATGAAGTTGTCCGAGGCGCCTGAGTCCACCAGCACCTTTACTCGATGTCCACGAAGGTAGGCATAGAACACCAGGAGTAAGGGTCCTTCCTCGTCCCGCACCGCTGACAGTGTGTGTGCCAAGAGTGTCCCTGTTCGAGTGTTTGCTTTCCAGCGCACCCCCCCATCCAGTTGAACACGCTTACATTTAAGAGCATCTTCGATTGGGTGAGAACTCAAAGCGGTTGCAGCCTCGTCCACCAAGGCGTTGCACTCGTGTTCTTCGCCACTACCGTGTTCAGTGGCACTGACGTACATGGTGGCGTTGGTCGAGACACTGACGTGAGTGGTATCACTATCAGTGGGGCTGACGTGGGTGGTGTCACTGTTGGTGTCGCTGACGTGAGTGGTGTCGCTGTCGGTGGCACTGACGTGCGTTGTGTCGCTGTCGGTAGCGCTAACGTGCGTCGTGTCGCTGTCGGTGGCGCTGACGTGGGTAATGCCACTGTCGGTAGCGCTGACATGTGTAGAGTCGCTGTCTGATCCGCTTTCCAGCTGCTGGGACCCACCGGTTGCATGCTGGGCCGAGCGCGTTGCATGCTGGGCCAGGCGCGTCGCCTGCTCAGCGGGGCATGTTGCATGCGTGGCGGAGCCGGTTGCATGCCCAGGCTGTCTGGTTGCATGCTCAGCCGGGCGTGTCGCATGCTCAGCCGGGCAGGCTGCATGCTTAGCCAGGCTGGTTGCATGCTCAGCGAGGCAGGTTGCATGCTGAGACCCACTGGTTGCATGCTGAACCGGGCGTGCTGCATGCCGGGCGAGGCGTGTTGCATGCTCAGCCGGGCGGGTTGCATGCTCAGCAAGGCATGATGCATGCTCAGGCGAGCTGGTTGCATGCTCAGCGAGGCAGGTGGCATGCTCAGCTGGGCGTGTTGCATGCTCAGCTGGGCAGGTTGCATGCTGAGACCCACTGGTTGCATGCGCAGGCCGGCTGGTTGCATGCTCAGCAAGGCATGCTGCATGCTCAGGCGAGCTGGTAGCATGCTCAGCTGAGGCGGGTCGCATGCTCAGCTGGGCGTGTTGCATGCTCAGCGGGGCAGGTTGCATGCTCAAGCGACTGGTTGCATGCGCAGCCGGCGGGTTGCATGCTCAGGCCGGCTGGTTGCATGCTCAGGGCATGCTGCATGCTCATGGAGCCGGTCGTATGCTCAGCCGGACTGGTTGCATGATGAGGCGCTGGTTGCATGCTGGAATCCACTGGTTGCATGCTGAACCAGGCGTGTTGCATGCTGGTCGGGGCGTGTTGCATGCGGAGACAGGCCCGTTGCATGCTCAGCCGGTCGAGTTGCATGCCGGCGTGGGCTGTTAGGTCCTCCCGCCAGTTGCTGGGTCATGTTCAGCTCCTCCTCGGGCAGACTGGGGCAGGATGCAGCATGTTGGTTGCATGCTGGCGGTATGCTGCCCGATCCGCCCGCCAGTTGCTGGGTCATACTCAGCTCCTCCTCGAGGTGCTCAGATTCGCCCGCCGGTTGTTGGGTCATGCTCAGACCCTCCCAAGCAGCAAGACGCGTAGCCTCCCAAGCCGCAAGACGTGCAGCTTCCTTCTTCCTCCAGGCTTTCATCCGCTGGTCCAAGGTCGTACGCTTCCTCCCACTCCTCGAAGGCTTCGAACGACGGGTAGGCGTATCCTCCTCCGAGGACTGCTCACGGTGTTGCTGCAACCGGTACTGGCTGCAATGAATCTCCATCTCGGACTCGTCCGTGCTGTAGGTTAGGTCCGAGGGGCTCGATCCCAGAGCTGCCGCGAGAACTGTCTCGTCTGGTTTGAGAGGAGCAGGATTGTGAGGTGGGTGTGCTCGTCGAACACGTCCGAACACAGCCTGCACAATCGCCCAATGCCGCACTGTCTGACCCGCTGGACTGCCGTGGTCCATGTTGATGCCGTCTTGAGCGCATGGGAGTCAAAGGGGGTGTCCTGCGCTCGTTGTGCCCGCCGACGTCGCCACAAGCGATAAGCTTGCTGTATTAATATCGCCGCAGACGCTTGACGCTGTCGAAGGCGACGGAGTCCAGTCGTCTCCCAAGGTCAGCCTTCTTGCGGTACGTTCGTCTTCGGTCCGTATTCTTGCTCCACGGCCCGACGCTGCTCACGTGGACTCAACTCTGCCCAGGCCAAGCCCAATGTGCCGCCCATGCGACCACGCAAGCGGGCAAGTATAAGCTCGTCCAACTCGTACTTCCGTTGGCGACGGCTGAAAGGAGTAGTCGCGGGACGTCGTGTAGCATGGCGGCGACTGCGCTCAGCCAGCTTGTGTGCCTCTGCCGGGGACTTCTTCTTGAGGGTCATGCGTAGTTGTCGTAGTAGGACACTTTCAGAGGTAGCCCCGGCCGGACTTCTCCAGCTCCACGATGTCAACCGCCTACACTGGTCCGCCAGGGAACTCTGGTACACCTCGGAGGCCCCCGGTGCAGCTAGATGCAGATCCTTGTAGTCGCTGGGCTGAACTGTTGGTGCCGCGTGATGAGCTCGGATACGTGGGGGAGGTCCATCAACATTACCGCGGTCAATCGGGACACCGTGTTCGGCACAGTAAGTCTCCCAACAAGAATGTGCTGTCGGTGGGGTTATCGGTGGAGTCAATGATCCCCGAGCAGGGGGGGATCCTCCACTGAGAGGGGCCGTCTGCTCAAAATGGTAGCGCGCCGTGCGCGCTCTCGGCCACTGAAGGCAATCCGTGATGAACGGGGCCTCGGGCTGACGGTGGAGGGGGGCCGTGCGGCCACACCATGGGGTGAAAACACACTATTCGATGAAAATGACATTATCATATGTCATTTTTGGATTTATATATATTTCATAAAAATCAGGGTTTAGTGATATTTATGCGCGAAATAGGGATACATAAAGGCAACAAGGTAGAAAAGTGCAGTGTGCGTACAATGAAAACACCGAAATATGCATACATGTATCATTCTTTATTCAAATGTTTACGAGCAGAGTACTTTTCACCCTATACCGTCGAGGCATGACTGATACTATCAGTCAGGGCGGTCGACAAATCCTACTATTTTATTCATCACTCTCTACTTCGGCCTCTTCTACTTGTGCTTCGTCCTCCTCCGACTCAACAGTGGCTGCTTCCTTCCCCTTCGTCGTCGGTTCGCTCTTCGGTTTTGGCTTCAACTCGGCATCCTGATCGGGCTCGGCGTGGAAATTGGTCAGCCGTTGCTGCGCAGAGCTGACCATGTACTGGTCGTGGTCGAAGCCGATCGCGTTCATACCACACCTCATGGCGGCCATGGACGTCGAGCCGACGCCGCAGCAAGCGTCGAGAATCCAGTTGAGTGGATGGCCGTTCTCATCCACCTTGCCCGGATTGTCACCGAGCATGTGGCACTGGATCAGCTCCATCAACAGTGCTAGGGGTTTCTGATGGTTATTCACGACTTTGCCGTCGCGTTTGTACATCTGGTGCACAACCGGGAAGCCGCGCAAAAGTGACGCGCGGCTGTAACGTTCACCTTCCCCCAGATCAAAGTTGAACATCCACTCCGGCTTTTTAGAAGACTGCCCCTGGGCATCGCTCTTTACATGGTACCCCAGGACGCCACATTCAACGTCATTGTAGCGTACGGACTTGTTGGGGTTCATGCGCACGTTCTGCTTGTGCCAGAAGAACCGCTCCGCGCGGCCGGAGCAGTAATTGTCAATCACCTCCAGGAAATCGTTTTGTTGGACGAAACCGCAAAAGATAGCGACTGTCCATGCCGGGGCGGTGGTCTTGGCGTTGAAAGACTCCAGGAACGGTTACACCTCCTCCTTGGTCATCGCGTCGGGAGTCTTCTCCTTGGCAAGGGCGTAATTGCAGTCGATGATCGTCCCCGTGAAGGGCAGTCTCGGGATGTCCTTCAAGTCGTCCATCCTGCCCTTGACGATCTTCCAACGAGGGAACATCGGCACGTCCGTCTGATGTGTGGGCTCGTCGTCCTCCAGGCCCGCCTCTCCTGCAACCTTAGGCTCCGGCCCGTCGGTCCGCGCCTCCCGATAGAGTTTGATGTCGACTTTCGCCTCGATCTGTTGCAAGCCTAGGATGTGAGCCGCGCTTGGCGCCTGCGCTTCTTTGAGATTTGCCCGCGCGTTCTCGACGTAATTGAATATCGCTTGCGGAACTTCCCCAGACCCCCCCCGGCGCGCTCCCCCCTGCTTGGACTGTAAGCAGCCGATCAACGACTCGATTTTCTCTTGGGAGCTCCAGTAGGGGGTGAACTCGTCCTTGAATTCGTCCCAGGTTTGCAATCCCGCCGCGGACACCAAGTGCTTCTGCACCATGCGTTCCTTCTTGAACTGGCTTATCATATTGCCCCCCTCTTTTATTGAGATCACCTTGTCAATAATCTGGCGCAGATACGTGTCCACCTTGTCGAACTCCGCATCCCCCGCCAGCAAGCCGCTCAAGTTAATCCAGAACGTCATACCCATGGATTTGGCATTGTGGAGAAACTGAGCTTCTTCCACCAAAATGCCTGCCCCTCTAGACGAGCCCGCTCCGTGGTCCCCGCCTCCTCGTTGCACCTCGTCTTCCATCTGTAAGTAAAAAAAAACATTTTTAGCATGTCTTAAAATATAGAAAAGGATGCTTTGGGAGGGAAAATACTGTTTGAAGCAGAAGCAAAAAATAATTTACTTGTCGGTTGGAGGTGGCCTTTTTGCCAGCTTTCTTGGAGGGTCCGCTAGCGGGCGAAGATGAGGCCTTGCGCTTTTTGGTCTTCGAAGCCAAAGGGTTTTTCATGCCCTTCAGGTCAAACCTTGTGTAAGCCGCTCCATGATGCTAACGCAGAGGTCCCACGTCTGCGGCCGGAAATTGGCAACGGTCCAGTGCATGAAGTAGACGTTGATAAGCGTGCTGCCGAATACGGAATGCTTGGACATCGCGATTTGCTTCACATGCGTCTCCATCGACTGGTTCAAGTGAGACATTACTGGGTACCAACTTGTGACCCGATCGAGGTGAGCGTCGATGGCATCGTTCAGCACCGTCAACGTCTGTTCTTGCTCTTCGTCCTCTCCCTGCTCCCCCGCCGCCTCCTCGATGTACTGGAATCCCTTGGGATATTTCTCGGGATCCGGGAGTGAAAATCCATGCTGTGATTCGTATGTCGCCATTTTTTCCACCAGCCCTCCGGCCTGGTACCGCCCAGGTTGATAAGGGATACCCCCTTCGGTGTCCTCGGGGACGCTGGCGACGAACTCGGAGATCAACGCTTCTCGGTAAACGGTGTACACGACCCCATGCTTTTCGAAAAGGGTCGAACGGAGCCCTTGCATGAAGTGAGTGGTGTCTTTGCCTTTCTGTTTCTGATCGATCTGGTTCTGCATCTCGCCTAAGGACCGAATCATGTCAGGCGTGAGACCGATGTAGATCTTGCTCTCGAAGGACTGGAAAGCTACCTCCAACGGGATTTCCTCGTGACACTCGTCGGTGGCTTGATAACAGTGCTGGTGCCCAAAAACCTTGCCTCTGTATTCTCCCCTCAGACCTTTTTTCAGGGAGAATTCGGCACGGGTTTTACATCGTCGATCGCAACGAGACCCGCATTGAAAGGGGCCCACGGGTTCTCCTTCCTGCCGGACTTGATCTCGTTCACCCAGCCCCTCTCTTGATCCCGGCAGGCCTCGTACCCCTTCGCGTGGTACAGGCATTCGATGGGGAGACGAAACGCACTCCCTTGCTCCGCCGCCTCGTCGTTCGACATCGGATTCGGCCACCGTTGCTCCATCTCGATTTTCTTGCACAGCTCAGCTTTCTCCGCATATTCTAACTTTGCTGCATGCTCCACTTTCAGCTTAGCGTGCCACCCATGTGCAGCCTCCTCGGCTGCCTTCCTTGCCTCAGATGGGGTGACCACTTGAGACATATCCACATTAGCGCCCGCTCCAGTAAACGCTCTGGAGCCACCAGGTCCTTGAAGGGCGCGTTGGGCAGCAAGCTCCACTGCCGTTCTCCTGGCAGCCTGGGACAAGACGAAACTGTTCATTAGCTAATGAACGCCTTCCGCCCCGGTACAGCCTGGTAGCATGCAACCGGCCTCGAGCATGCAACCCTGACCGTAGCATGCAACCCTGGCCTCCGTGCATGCAACCTGGCCTGTGCATGCAACCTGACATCGTAGCATGCAACCGGGCATCTGTAGCATGCAACCAGGCATCCGTAGCATGCAACCAGGCATACGCAGCATGCAACCAGGCATCTGTATCATGCAACCACTCGTCGGCAGCATGCAACCAGATCTCTGTAGCATGCAACCCCTCTGCTCGTACCTCCCGGTACACCTATGGTGCTAAGGACCTGTCCAAAGTGCTTCGGAAGATATCCCATCAATGTGAGTTCTTTGGGCCATGTGGCAGTTCCTACACATAGTTTGTTGTCTCTATTCGTGTGAGACGTGTCATAGTGTCCTCCGTAGTAATCTGTTGGGTGGGTACTCTGCTGAGTCTCCTGCGCGAGGGGCCACGGGCAAAGGCTGTCAGGGATGACAGACTTCCTTTCACTTAGGACTTCCTTCCAGATCTCGGAGTCAACTCCTGTGCATTTCAGTCGTCTTTCGGTGATCTTCTTCTCGGGAGGGACATTGGTGTACCATCATGCAATCTTTCTCTGCGTCTCACTCCAGTCATGAGCAGGAAAGTCTTGGCTCGGAGGGCTATCAATAGCGATAATACAAACATCTGAGAAGTCATCTTTGTAACATCCTCCGCCCGGAAGAACATATGGGTCATCTCCCGTCCAGTAGCCGTGTGGGATGAAAGGAATGGTGTTATGAGGAAATCTGAAAATCATTTTAAATCCTTTGGCAATCCACTTTTCTTGATTTTTTGGAGAGAGTGGGAGGATCCAAATGCTTCGGAATCCTGGAACAGTGTTTGCTGCACGGTGGTCGAGTTCTAAGGTAGCCATGACCGCTGAGTTTGAGAATCTTTCCTTATTGCCGTCAAACAGGGGGTTCCCATAAACATTCCTACCCATATTAGTGATAGGGTCGACGTAGGCATCATATGCAAGTCCATCAAAACCGATCCTGCCATTTGCACAAAAGGGCCGAAGGGCGGCTTTCATCTGATCTGAAGGAATACATCTTCTCGAATGGATCCTAGGGTGTGAGTTCAACGGGTTACAAAACAGTTCACATCCATTCTCGTTTAGTCCACGGTCGTCAATGATGATGTCAAGAAGGCTTCTCCTAATGGCGTAGCAGTTTTTGGGGTCACCCGACTCATCTCTACACGCTTTAAGTGCTGTATGATCGCCCTACCAAATGGGGACGGGTCCATGTGATTCAAAAATCACATGGACCCCACATGGACCCCACATGGACCTCACGTGGACCCACGTGGACTTGGAATGGACCTCACATGCCCCAAATTGTCAGACTTTTCTCCCTAGGGGTCCATGTGGGGTCCATTGAAGGTCCATGTGGGGTCCATGCGGTTTTCAGTCACATGGACCTCACATGGACCATCCCAACGGGTCCATGTGGGGTCCATGTGATACCCCTCAGTGTGTACGTAGCATGTGGACCCCACATGGACCGGTAAGGACCACATGGGTCCGATGGTCAGACATTCCTACGGGTCCATGCGACGCATGGACCCCGCATGGATCCCGCATGGACCCATAGGCATAATCGCATGGACTTCACGGGGACCACTCGGTTATCATCACATGGACCCCACATGGACCGGTAAGGACCACATGGGTCCGATGGTCAGACATTCCTACGGGTCCATAAGACGCATGGACCTCGCATGGACCCGTAGGGATAGCATCACATGGACCCAGCATGGACCCCGCCCGTTTGGGCGCTCGCACGATTGGCCCATATGATTACTCAGCAGGTCCATGTGGTGTTTAAGCGGGTCCAAGCGACAATTTAGTAGGTCCGTGCGAGTATTAAGCGGGTCCGTGTGATTCTGCAGCGGGTCCATGTGGGTATTAAGCGGGTCCATGCGATTATTAATAAGCGGTTCCGTATGGTGGTCTTGCGGGTCCATGCGGTTATTAAGCGGGTCCGTGTGCTTATCTTGCGGGTCCATGCGACTTTTCCGCGGGTCCATGCGTTTAATTAGCGGGTCCATGCGATTATTATGTGGGTCCATATGGTTATTCGACGGGTCCATGTGATTATTTTGTGGGTCCATACGATTATTCTCGGGTCCATGCGGTTAAAGGGGGTCCATGTGATTATTCCGTGTGCATCTTGCGGGTCCATGATTATCCTGCGGGTCCATGTGGTATTAAGCGGGTCCATGCGTTTATTATGTGGGTCCATATGCTTATTCGGCGGGTCCATGGATTATTTTTGGGTCCATACGATTATTCGGCGGGTCCATGCGGTTATTAAGTGGGTCCATGTGATTATTAAGCGGATCCGTGCGATTACTTTGTGGGTCCATATGGTTATCCGGCGGGTCCATGCGAATATTCTGTGGGTCCGTGCGATTTTGTGGTTATTCAGCGGGTCCATGTGGGTATTAAGTGGGTCCATGCTAGGTACATGCTGGGTCCAATACATGGACTAGATGTGTTGGACATGGGTCCAGTGGCAGGTACACATGCGGGACCAATGCGGGACCAATGCGGGACCAATGCGGGACCAATGTGGAACCAGTATATAGAAATATACATTATTTACCAGTAACGAATTTGCAGCTAATAAGCAACTTCGGCTATTTAACAATACCAGTCTTCAGTTTCGCCACTGGCCTTACTACTCTCGCTACCACTACCACTATCATCGTCGGAATCATCCTTGTCATGTGCCTCCCCCTCGTCCTGCACATCCTCGTCCCCGTTTCCATCGTTCTTTCCGCCGTCATCGTCATCCTCAACATCGGCCCCCACGCCATCCCCGGTCTCCTCCATAGCCTCCACCACCTCCTCGGTCTGCTCGTTATTCTCCACTTCAGCTGCCTTCTTCTTTCTTTTCTTTTTTTCCTCCGCTTCATTACTCCGTTCCTTTTTTCGCTTGGCCTTGACGAGATTCTCCTTCGCCCCCTTTTCTCGGGCTGCTTTCGCCGCAAGGCTGGCAGCAACACGCTCAGCAGCTTCCTGCTTGGTCTGAACCTTCAAGCCAGCGAAAACCTTGGAAGCATTTTTGGAAAGCTTCACATGGTGCACTGGCAACCTGCACGCGTAAACACACCACACAACACAACTGTGACATAGTATACTGGGGCGGGGTTGGGGCGACACGTGGGACCATACAGAACGTACGGGGGCGGGATGGGGGCAGAACACCGGACCGTGCGGGACCCAGGTTTATTTACAGGGGTGGGGGCAAACCGTGCGAAGGGGGTAGAAATACTTACCACACCAGGAGTCCTTCCTCCATGATGGAGGTTGCGTCGTGTTGGAGATCCTCCTCCTTTATCTTCTTCTCGGCGTTCGTGGGGAGCGCCAGCAACTTCGCGATGGACTCCTGGTGCATCGCTAGGATTCGGTCGTGGTGGTCCCCCGCGACGCCCTTCTCGTCGTGGGGCGACGGTTTGATTCCAAACTTGAGGAGGACCTCCACGACGTCCCTGGGAATAATCCCCCCTTGGGAATATTGACACTGGTACCTCCAGGGACGCCCTCCACGACCCCGTAGCATAGCTCGAACCGCTCCTTGTCGTAGTCGAGGAGGTCCATTGCGAAGTCCTCGGGGTACGGGGAAACGTTTTTTGAGCGGCAGCGGTGGACTGACACAAATGACCCGGCTACCAGTTTTGAATCATCCGCCTGCGACCCAGCACCAAACCACGAGCAGTCAGGGACATACCCACACGCACACACTGCAGTTCAGCTGCAGCAGCCCTACCACACAGTGGGTCGGTCCAGTATGGGTTCGGTACGAGGGCTACCCGTGGTCCCTGTACCGCCCCTCTTAAAACAAAGGGGTCCAGGGGGTAAAAACATAACAGGTAAGTTTCCTTACCAGTGGCCATACGATCCCGCTCTTTTTGTCATCCCGCTCTTTGCCTTTGCCCTGCTTGTCGGCACCGTTTGGGGCAGGAACATTCTCGCCTCGATCCTTCCCCAGTACGTCGGCGGGCTTCACTACCAGCACGTCGGCGGGCTTCACGTACTGTACACCATCGAGTGCCCAAAAGGCATCGAAGAGGGGGCCCTCGGTGGGCTGCCCAGCGTCAAAGAACTTGAGCACCGTCTCGGTGATCTGCTTTCTGGGCAGCTCGCCCGTGCCGTATGCCCATTTGCTTCACGATTGGCAACATGCCCGGGGAAGAACGACACAAGCACGTGTTCACGTATGGGATTGCGGAGGGCAAGCCCAAGGACACTTCGCTCTTTTACGACCCCCTGGTGGATGAGCTAGAGGTACTGTGGTCCACTGGTCATACGGTTTTCGACGTCATCGAGAAAGAACCATTCACAGTCCGATGCATGGTGTACGCGGTACTCATGGATTACGTTGGCCTTGTGGACGCATCTCGACGAATGGCTGCGAATGCCATAATGGGATGCTTGAAGTGCCTGATCGCCGGCATTGGGAGTGCGAAAAGCAAGATGGGGAAAACGATATTTCTGGAGAAGTTCCAAAAGCGCCGAGGTCCGCCCATTCTTGGATGCACATACTCGTATAGATAGGTCCTATATATATGGGTCCCACGTTGGTCCGAAATGTTGCCAACGTAATGCCCCAAACTTGTACCTATCGTGTTTACCGAGAAGTCCGTGATAGGAGCGTTGTTGCTTTATTATAAGCAATGTCCGAGTCCCGCCCCCGCCCGCCCCTACACCGCCCCCATCCCGCCAAACACCCGCCCTGCCCCAACCCCGTGGTCCCTACGGGTCCAGATGGGGTCCATGCGGGGTCCCTATTGGTCCCGGGACCGCATGGACCCGTCCTTATTTGGTAGGATTCATGAATTCGTGAATGTCGTGCGCACGTGTGGCATATCGTGAGAGCGGTGACGGACGATCTTTCTTTGAGAGATAGTGCCACAACAGGAGTTTCCAAAACTCTTGTTTCCTAGCATATTGGAGTTCAGGGTACACATTATTGCCGCTCTGAGTGTTTACATCCGGAAGTGCTGTCACAGTAATGGTCCCCTTCTTGGAAGCGGACGGGCGGTACATTCCTGATTCAGGCAATGCTTGGAGGTACAGCTCCCGCTTCATCTCATCGCGGAGGTCAGCAAGTGGAAAAAGAGTTTCAGAGCAGATGTCAATGAAGGAGGAGCCCTTCCCTGGATTCAGCAGCTTTGGTTCCCCTGTAAGCTCAGCCGTCACATGTTTTCTGAGTTCATCATCTTGTTCTCCTTTAAGGTATACAAGCGAGTTACCCGCGGGCCCGGGCATTCCAGTTGAATGTGAGAGAAGGTGCATTTGGTTGCTGTTTGGCAGTACGGGCAGTCAAGTGAGGTGACAACACCCAGCTTATGTGACCGACTGACCGTGCGGGTGAAGCTTGAAGGCCCAAGAGTTCTCTGCTTCTGGCCGATGTATAAGCTTTAGCCGTGACATTTGAGATATCCTTGGTGGGAGGAACATTGCAAAGCGGGTCTTCAGTCTTGCGGAGGCGTAGATGTCGGAAAAGTTGTCGCAGCAGGGGCGCTGGTACAGGGTATACACTCGCGGATTGACCCGCTCCAGTCTGCTGCGGATGAGGTCCCAGCTGAGCAGTTTCCGGATGGCCGCCAGTCGCCCATCTGCACGCACATGGTGTCGAAGCAGTGCAGCGTAGCAAGGGCGTGGGTGGTGCTGAGTTCGTCCATATGCAAGTGGGCTTCATGTACTGCGTACCGTACATGCAGTAGGTACACACCAGCGGGGGGGGGAAGCTGGCGCATCATGGGGCGAAGCCGCAACGCGTTGGGGAAACGACCTCTGGGGTTTTCCATGAACCAGTGTTTCGGCTCCAGGTAGTCGATGATCTGCAATGTTCGCCGCACGATTTTGTCAGCCTGAGGAAGATCAGGGGGTCCTCCAGTAGTGCGCGCTTGACTGTACTGCCTACAGGGGGGGCTTGCCCAAACGACATCGAAGAATCCAGGCGGGTATTCTTTGTAGTCCACTGTAAGATGTCCTGCACATGAGTGGGATGCCAGATGTGCTCGGAGTCGAGGGTCACCACTGAAGCGGTGGGGAAGCAATTTAGGAACTCTCTCTCCACCGAACCAGTGCCGCTGAAAAGTACAAGGATTCTTGGCTACTGCCCGACGGTCCGGTCCTATGACAAGGACCGTAGTGAATTCGGGCTAGCAAGTGCGGTTTTTAGATATACTTGAGATATGAATGCCTGGACATCATTTTTAAGTGTCAAAGAATTTATCTTGAACGTGGTTTGCGGGCGGTATACTCGATTTGGGCATGTGGGGAGATGGTGAAACTAGTGGGGGTAGCATCGCTTGAAATTAATTAAAATGACCGGTCCTATCACAAGGACCGGAAAGGGCGGAGCTTCGTTCACTCATCAAATGGCTTTAGAATGCGTATAGCGCCCAAACCTAACATATTTGGGACCTGTTTATGATATGTATCATGAGCGTTACCTTGGAAACCCATAATATGTCCACAAATATAGCTCACTAAGTCCACACATAGAAGAAATATGAGAATTCCTGAAAATCGGCGATAAAAAACCCCGCACCTCTTTAACTTTGCCGATGCATACAAGTCATACCAGCCCGTCTTTCAGTTATGTAAAGCGTTCAAAAATTCATTATATATATCTGGAATAAGACTTTTACGTGCAGGATGAAAATTCTAGTATATCCTCACTCGTATTTGCACATCAAGGGCAGATTCCCTTCCTAGAAATAAGGTGTGGAATTTAGCAAAACGATAGGGTTTCAACCCCAAACCCAAACTTCAAGGTGTATATATGAAACAATATGTATCGAAAACGTGCACAATCTTTTGCGCTTGACTGGATATTATGTCAGGGTTCAAATTGGTAGGTTGACAAGCTTGTCAGACGCCAAATTCGATTGGATAAAAATTATGAAAAGATAAGAGGTATTTATCACCGTCCTTCAAGAGTTGCAACCCAAAAATGGTAGGGTGCCTTGTACATATGCATTGGATATATGCATTATATGACGATATAAGGTACGTGGCGCATATTGGCACTAAGTTTAGGTCCTAAGACAAGGACCGTCGGGCAGTAGCCATTCTGGGCACACGGGTTGCTTTTGTCTGAATCGCCATTAGCTCTGTCACCAGTGTCAACGACCCATCTTCTGTGCGTTCTTGACGCTCCCACGGCAGAGGGGTATCATGTTCCATCTGTTCGAGCTGGTCCAGTTCATCGCAGGGGTTGGTGATGAGGTGAGCCAGCGTCATCCCAGCTTGAGCAGAATGACGGCCACGTTGCTCACGTCGCCGGGTGGCTTCGTCGCGAACTTGTGCTTCCATGCGCAGCCTCGCTTGCTCGAATTCACGAAGCTGTTGAAGTGGGCCTCCGCGTTCGAGTTTGTCACGGGTCCTCCATTGGTCGTGGGCCTTGGAGTTGCCAGTCCAGCGAACTTTCCATTCTTCCACCTCTTTCCCTCGTACAGACCGCACTCGACGTGCGAGGATGCGTTCGACGTGTGCCTCTTTCTGACCGTCCACTACCACCTCTTCAGGCACTGCCAGGTGATCGCGCGCGGCGAAAGCGTCTTGACCGCTGGTGTATGGCTTGAGGCGATGTTGAGCGAACACGTCGTGTATCCGCCAGTGAGGGGGGAGGCGTAAGCGGTAGGCTACTGGGGCTCCTCTGTCGGCCTCTGGCATAGTCATTTGCATATCGCTGAAGAAGTGCTCGGTCACGGGGACTGGTCCATGCCAGCGTTTGGTCAACTTCCTACATATGACGTTTTGAAGATATTTCCCAGAGAAGACGGCAGTTGTATACGAAAAAAAATGTACTTACGGAGGTAAAAATTGCGCACGTATAGCCGGAAGTACAGCTCTCCCCCTGTATTACAACGAAAGTTTTGAAAGGTCCGTGGGCGAGTTGCGCAGGGGCGAAATCGCAGCACAAAGATACCAAATGTGCCAGGGGCACTACGACAGATGCTCGGAATGATGTTTTTTATTGAAACGTGCAAAGGTACACAATTCGGTTTTTATAATATACTGGATCAGGGCCAGATTGAGGTGTAAACGATAGTTCGGTTCCGAGTTCTGAAGGCTAAACACTTCTCAAGTGCTCTACTTACTCACTCGTCACTCGGGCTGCAGGGTCAACCACCCGGCACCCGATGTCACACCACGGCTCAACGTTCAATTCCTGATCCGATCTCATTTCTAATTCCGATTCGTCATTCTCGATTCAGATGTTACGTCGACGGATGACACGATGACTGTCATACAGTACTGTCATACTACTGTACTGTCATACTGTCATAGTGTCATAGTGCCATACTGTCATACCCCCGACATCTGATACTCGATTTCATTGTCTTTCCGATCCCGATGCGAATCTGGCCATTCCCCGAGGATCTGACTAAGTGTCACGATGACCACCCCACAGTACTGCCATACTACTATAGTGTCATACTGTCATACTGTCATAGTGTCATAGTGTCATACTGTCATACCCCGGACATCTGGTATTCATTCTCATCGTGATTTCAAGCCCAATTTCACTGTCATCGTGCCAATCCCAGATTACCCCCGATGACACACATACGGACGCATAGACATATCGGCTCACGCTGTGCCTCCGGGCACAATA
>LGRX02007739.1:9622-30959 GCA_001247695.2 Cymbomonas tetramitiformis
GGAGGTGGTGAGGGAGGTTTTGGGCAAGGGTGCGGAGGTGGACGCAGAGGACGGGGAGGGCCGCACGGCGCTGACGGTGGCGCTGGCATTAGGGCTGGAGGCTGCGGCTCGGGCGCTGCTGGAGGCGGGGGCTGGAGTGAACGCGGGCACGGGGCAGCGGCCGGTCCACGCGGCGGCGAAGAGGGGCATGGAGGAGGTGTTGAGGGAGCTTGCGGAGAAGGGCGCGGAGGTGGATGCAGAGGACGTGGAGGGCCGCACGGCGCTGACGGTGGCGCTGGCATTCGGGCAGGAGGCTGCGGCTCGGGCGCTGCTGGAGGCGGGGGCTGGAATGAACGCGGGCACAGGGCGGCGGCCGCTCCACGCGGCGGCGGAGAGGGGCATGGTGGTGATGGTGAGGGAGCTTGTGGGCAAGGGCGCGGAGGTGGACGCGGAGGACGCGGAGGGCCGCACGGCGCTTCAGTGCTTGCTGCTTGCTTCGGAGCTCTCCCCTGCTTACACATTCGTGGGCGGGGACTCGAAGGGCTCCGCAGTGGGTGGCTTCACCATTGATGGTGGCGCTACGAAGATGGCCACCATGCGGCTTGCCGTGAGCCGCTGGGCGCTGAAGATCGTGAAGACGGACGGAGACGTGGGCTTTGGTGTGGCTATCCATGGCGCCGACCTCGAGGTGAACAGGGTGCAGAACCCTGGACTGTTCTACTTCCGTGGTGGCTACGACAACGATTTCAAGATGTTTGCGGGTGGCACAGTGCTGGCCAAGAAGCTTGCGCTTTCCGAGCGGGGCAAGCTGAGAGATGGCGACGTGTTGCACTTCGTGGTGCGGGGCGCGGTGCTCGAGGTGGCCCTGAACGACAACCCCTTCGAGAAGGCCTTCTCGGTGCTGCCTGCTGGTGTGGTGCCGTTTGTGCAGCTTAGCGATAGCGCGCAGAAGGTGGAGCTGGTGGGCAGTGCGCGAGCGATGACGCTGCAAGAAGGAGAGGTACGGACGCTGATCGAGATGGGGGTGGATGTGAATGCGGGCAAAGGGCAGCGGGCGCTCCATCTGGCTGCAAAGGACGGCCTACATGAGGCGGTGAGGCAGCTGCTAGATGCAGGCGCGGAGCTTGGGCGTGCCGACGACGATGGTGCATTGCCTGCGTGGTTGGCATGTAGTGGAGGCAGCGTGGAGACGGTGCGGTTGATGAAGGAGGCGGGGGCGGACTTTGGCGGCGCTGTGCAATGGGCGGAGGCGCGCGGTCAGTGCTTCTCCGCCGAAATTCTGCAGCTTGTGCAGAAGTGAGGTGCAGAATGTGCTGGTGCGCAACGAGGAGGGCAGGGCCGAGCAGGATGCTGGCTTTGCAGACAGCGTTTGTGATGAGCGGTTGTTGCCTTGTTTTAGTTAGTTGCATCTAGATAGTGGGGGCGTGCCAGGACTGCCCCCTCCTTAGCTGGAAGGTAACTATCTTTTATAATCGGATATTCTTGCAGTTATGTTCATTGAATAATGGATGTGTGAGATTTGATTCCCTTCTCTGTGGTGCTCTGCTGTTGTTCTCATTCACTCTCTGGTTTTAAAAACATCCGAGACTTGTTCCCACACCGGTGATCACAGGCTTGTTTGAGCAGCAAACACAACAACGGTCCCATGCTTTGATGTTGTGAAGAAAACGATCTTCCTCCCCCTTCGCTTCCCTGGAGCGCCCTCGCGTGCCTGCCTCGCCTTGTGGGAAATTCATTCCCGGGTGCTGCGACTTGCTGATGAGTGATGCATGGCTGAGTGCGGGGCACGACTTGGGTGTGGCGCATCGGCGGCCTGAGTGTGGGGCGCGGCAAGTTTTCTGGTGCATGGCCTGAGTGTGGGACACGACTGGGTGTGGTGCTTTTTTGACTGGCGTCCCCCCCGGGCCCCTGTTTGCCCTCTGTGGGTGTGGCGCGTCGGTGGCCTGAGTGTGGGACACGGCTTGGAGTGGCGTGTGAGCGTGGGACACGGCTTGGGTGTGGTGCATTGGCGGCATGGTTTGGGACACGGCTTGGGTGTGGTGCATGGCCTTAGTGTGGGGCACGGCTTGGGTGTGGCGCATCGGACAACAACTGTCAACAGATCTGTTGCGTGTTGACACGACCTGATAATGATATGCACTGGTCTTATTTCCCCGGCGCACGCGTTTCAGCGACTTGGTCTGTGCTCACACTTCAACTTTTCGTGGAACACGGAATTTATAGGTGTATGCATAACTTACTTCTGCTGACTAATTTATATGTTGTATTTCGTTTCTGATGTTGGGAAACGCAGACCGCACTGACGTGCGCGTGATCAACGTGTGACACACGTTCTCGTCGGAAAGTGACACACTTAAGCTTGCAGCCGGCGCAAGCATCGCAGCTGGACTTGTAGCTCCGAGACACAGGTGCCCCCCTCCTGCTGGCAGAACAGGGAAAAGCATCCTGAGCTCTCGGTACACGGGGGTGGACCGCTCAGCGGCTTCGGGGGGATGGCGGGCCTACCTTGGCTCCAAGACGACCTCGAGGACTTTCTCCAAGACACTCGGCAGGCCCACCACCTTCAGATGCGAGGCGGACGCCGCCCGTGAGGTGGACAGGATGGCGGTGGCTGAGCACGGCCCGGGCATCTCCCTGCTCAACTTCCCCACGCGTGACAAGTCCCGGCCGTGGTGGGAGTGCGACCCCGCTAGCTACCGCCTCCTGGTACCCCCCGGCGTGCCCGCCCCAAGGCTGGATGTGCGGGTTCAGTTCGACCCGGAGACACGGACGGTGATCCACGCCCGGGCGGACATCCCCCCGGCGCCCCAAAATGGATTGGTACCGCCCAACGGCCCCGAGCAGGAAGCGCCCTCCTCTCCGCGCGCTCCCGGAGCCCGGTGCGCGGGCCCACGCCCGCCCGGAGCCTAACCAGGGGTGCGGCGGGCTCATGGTGGGCCACCTCTTTCCCTCGGAGGTCCGGGACGTCTGGTTGTGCCCGTGGTGCCTCCGGAGGCATGCGGCGGCAGCCCTTGCCCGACCAGCCGCGGGCGGGACACGTGTGAGCACGGCCCCTGCTGCTCCAAATCCCCTGTGGCCCTCAATGTCACCCTCCCCCCCCTCGCTCGAGACCGGCGCGCGGCCGGCCCCCGCACAGACTGCAGTGGGCGGGGCCGGGGGCAAGGCTGCCCTCTGCCCTGAGGTGGCCCCCTCGGTGGGCTTGGGGCGCGGGGCCCCTGGCGCCCCCGCTGCACTTGGAGGTGCCCCCTCGTTGGCGGAGGCTGCCGTGGCCGGGGCCTCCACGCTGTGGTGCAGGGCCCTGCTGCCCGGGGAGGCCGCCGAGATTGACGCTCTTGACGCGCTTGGTGGGCTTCCTGACGACGTCCTCCCTCAGCTTGGGGAGGATCCTCCGCTCAAGCGC
The DNA here is from genome assembly GCA_001247695.2 of Cymbomonas tetramitiformis. Lineage (NCBI taxonomy): Eukaryota > Viridiplantae > Chlorophyta > Pyramimonadophyceae > Pyramimonadales > Pyramimonadaceae > Cymbomonas > Cymbomonas tetramitiformis. The sequence goes on from LGRX02007739.1 coordinate 13,002, forward strand.
GTTGCCCTTTGCCGCCTGCTAGACATCACGCACCCGTCGCTACGAGAGGGGGGGATAGAGCTGCAAGGCTATGTGGACGACGATCTTGTCAATGCGTACGTTGGGCTCCTTGACAGCACGGCCGTAACGCTGGGCTCCCGGACGGTCTTCCTCCCTCCGGCCTTCGGCATGATGTGTGCCGCCTCAGCGCGGGATGTGGGCGTGCTCACCCCCACCTTTGCCTCGGACCCGGATGGCCGCAACGCCCCGGGCGCTCGCCGTGTGACTCGTGGAACGGCGCGCCGGCTCCTTACGGCGCACACCGTGATGATCCCGGTGGTGGTGGACCTCCACTTCTTCCTGGTCCTCCTTAACGCGCGGGGGATTTGGCTTCTGGACACGCTCCCGGGCGACGCGGGCTGTGGGTTGCGCCGCAGGCACCTCGCCGACTTCATTGCGGGCACCGCGTGCAGAGCCGTTGCGGACAGAGTTGGCGACACGGAGGCGGCGCTGGCGGCCATCCCGTGCCTGCGCCGGTCGACATGGACGTGTAGGGGGGACTTGGGAGCGCCCCCCCCCCGCCCTTGGCGCGCGCCGTGCGGGTGTGCGCGCAGACCAGGCTGAATGCGGGGGGGGCGCCTCATGACTGCGGCCCTCTGACGATGGCGTACATGGAGGTGCTTGGGCTGTGGCCGCGGGGGACGCCCCTCCCGGTCAGTGAGGTCATGGCGGCCTTCCGCGAGCGCGTCGCCCATCGCCTCCTCACGAGAACTCACCCGCTCCTAGCCGGGGGCTCTGCCCTGGCCGTCTCTGCAGGGGCCTCCCTATGCCCTGACGTGGAGGCCCCCCCTCCTCTGGCCGGCTCCTCTCTACCACCTCTCTCCCCCGCCCCCCTGCCCACCCGCCGGCCCCTCTCCCAAGACCCCCCCTCCCCACCTGCGCTTCTCCCCCTTGACCCCTCTGAGGCTCCTCCCCCCCTCCTCCCTCTCCCGGGCCCAGCTCTGCCTCGCCGTGCCCACAAGGGTGCCCGTAAGTCCTCCGCCCTCTTGCTCCCGCCGCGCGTGCCCCCCGAGCGGCGCATGCCCCCCCCTCCCACCTTCCCCTTCCTCGGCCTGAGGTGGTACTACGGCGCTGGCCAGCGCGCCATGACGATCGAGTATAAGCGCTCAAGGGGGCTTCATTGCGCCCTCCAAATTTCGGGCGTTGAGGGCTCCGGGTTCGTGGGCACTGCGATCCCCACCTTTGAGGAGGCCGCTGAGCACATTGCGGCAACCTATTGCCGTCGTTCCACCCGAGCGGCGTGCACCTTCCTAGAGCTCATCGACGACGAGGACTGCCACGCATACTGGGATGTGGACAGACCGCACTCGCCGCCGCTGCCTGGTGTTGAGGCTGAGAGGATACATGCGGCCACTCTCTCGGCCTCCCTCGCGGGAATCCGCATCTTCCTCGGGGAGCGGTATGGTGTGCGCGCCGTCCCCGACGAGGGCTTTCTCATCGCGGAGTCTTGCACCCCCTCCAAGTCCTCCTTCCATGTGATCCTCAAGCGCCGTATGGGGGGGTCGGCGGGCAGGCGGGCGTTTGCGGCCCAGCTGGCTCTTCAAGCGGCGGCCGCCCCGGGGCCCATGGCGTGGGTTGACCTCGCGCCGTACGGCAGCTCGCAGGCGCTACGGGCGTTGTGGTGCTGCAAGGACGGGGCCGCCAACTGGAAGCGCCCGCTGCAGGGTTGGGGCCCGTTGCGGGCGCGCTCGGAGTTCTTTGTCACCAACGTGGACCCCTCTGCCCCTCTGCTCGTCCCGGTCGCTCAGGGTGGCCCCATGCGCCCCCCGATCATGCCCTCCTCTTGCACCCCCGCCATCGCCGGTGCTGCCCTCACGTGGGAGGAGGCCACAAGCGTGGCCGCGGCTGCCTCGGCCCCGCCGCCCGAACAGGCGGCTGATGCGGTGAGGGTGGCGCGTGAGGCAGTGCGGGCGCTCGAGGCGGCGGGGGTGTGCCGCCCCCCGGGGCATCGGGGCGCGACGTGCACGGAGGCGCAGGTGGCTCCTCGGGGGGCCGGGGGGCTGCTCTCGGTTTACTTCACCAACGGGCCTGACGGCCGCGGGTGCTTCGCCAATCCCGATGAGGTGCACCGCCGCAACAACTTCTCCATCGGTGTCATGCCCTGTGGAGGTGTGACATACTTCTGTTTGAGCCCGGGGTGTGGCTCGCGGGCCCTCCCCGCGGTGCCGTGCCCTCCCTCGGGACCCGCTCCGGCGCCGCCTCCCCTTCCGACTTCCGCCTCCATCCCCCTCACTCCTCCACCCTCCGCCCCCACCTCTCCACCCCTGCCACCCTCTACCGTAGACCTTCCACCTTCGCAGCCCTCCGCCTCCACCATGGGACCTCCATCTCCCTCCGCCCTGGTCCCCTTGCCCCCGTCGTCCCCTGTCCCCTCCGCTCTGCCGCCTTCACCTCCTTCCGCCTCCGCCTCCGCCCCCGCCCCGCCTCCGCCCCGCCGCCCGCCCCCACCTCCGCCTCCGCCTCCGCCTCCGCCTCCGCCTCCCGCCTCCGCTCCGCCTCCGCCTCCGCCTCGCCCCCGCCTCCGCCTCCGCCCGCCTCCGCCTCGCCTCCCGCCTCCGCCTCCCACCCCCCGCCCCTGCCTCCGCATCGCTTCCGCCTCCGCCCCCGCCCCCGCCCCCCCTCCGCCTCCGCCCCGGCCTTCGCCTCTCCCCCCGCCTCTCCGATACCTCCACCCGCGCTGGGGGACCTGGCTGCCGAAGAGGCACCAGAACGGATGCCGGGCACCGAGGGACCCGCGACCGCGACCACCTCCCCCTCCCCACCCTCACGCTTCCCTCCGCCCCGCCCCAGTGGCCCCCTGGACACCGGCCCCAGTCATACTGCCCTCGTCAGCCGACCCATCTCCGCCCGCCCCCCACCAGCTGGGAAGCGCCTCCGAGTGGAGGACGTACAGGGCGCGGCGAGCGCCGCTGGCAGGCCCCCAACGCCGCCCGCTCACCCGGGAACGCCATCATCCCCTCCCACGCTGGCCGAGGAGAACCCCTACGCCGCGGTCCTCGACGACATACTCGATGCGATGATGCGCGATGACTGGAGAGCACCAGCAAGACGGAGACGCCGATTCTCCCCCTCGCCTTCCCCCGCATGTGGCCCCACTCTCCTCCACCCGGACGCCTCCGCCTCCGCCTCCGCCTCCGCCTCCCGCGCCTCGCCTCCGCCTCCGCCCCCGCCTCCGCCCCCGCCTCCGCCTCCGCCTCCGCCTCCGCCTCCGCCTCCTTCTTGGATTTGGGCACGACGCTGACTGGAGCACCCCCTCCGGTAGAACAAGGGCAGAGCGCCGACCGTGCCGAGAACCGTCCGATGCCTCCACCCGCGCTGATGGACTTGGCTGCCGAAGAGGAACCAGAACGGATATCGGGCACCAAGGGACCCGCGACCGCGACCTCCCCATCCCCACCCTCACGCCCCCCTCCGCCCCGCCCCGGTGGCCCCTTGGACGCCGCCCCCCGTCATACTGCCCTCGTCAGTCGACCCGCCTCCGCCCGCTCCCCACCAGCTGCGAAGCGCCCCCGCGTAGAGGACGTACAGGGCGCGGCGAGCACCACTAGCAGGCCCCGAACGCCGCCCGCTCGCCCGGGAACACCATCATCCCCTCCCCCGCTGGCTGAGGGAAACCCCTACGCCATGGTCCTCGACGACGTATCCGATGCGATGATGCGCGATGACAGGAGATCGCCAGCAAGACGGAGGCGCCGCCTCTCCCCCTCGCCTTCCCCCGCATGTGGTCCCACTCTCCTCCACCGGGACGCCCCCGCCTCCGCCTCCGCCTCTGCCTCCGCGTCCGCCTCCGCCCCCGCCTTCGTCTCCGCCTCCCGCTCCGCGCTCCCCCGCCGCCCCCGCCTCGCTCCGCCTCCCGCCTCCTGCCCCCGCCCCGCGCCTCCTCCCTCCCTCCACACCACCCCTGCAGAGCCCGCTTCCGCCCCCGCCCACCGGTGCCCTCCCACCCCCTCCCGGCCCACTGCTCCGCTCCTCCTCCGCCCCGCTTGCTGCCGCCCCAACCGGCCCTCCCGCCCTCCCCTGTCCCTCTGGCCGCCTCCCCATCTGTGCTGGCCCCCCGCCCCGCCGCGACCACCTCCGCCTCCGCCGGCGCATCCGCCTCCACCTATGCCTCCGCCTCCGCCTGCGCATCCGCTTCCACCTCTGCCTCCGCCTCCGCCTCTGCCCCCGCCCCGGCCTCCGCCCCTGCCTCCACCTCCGCCTCCACCTCTGCCCCCCCCGACAGCCGCTCCCCCGAAGAAGAAGAAGAAGGGGAAGTGTGGGGCTCGCGACGGATACAACAAGCGGCACAGGACCTCGTGAACCATTGGTCCTCTCGTGTCGGCTAGTGTCCCCCCGGGAGGAGGAAAGTGGCTGTCCCTCGGGAGAACTGGTCCTCTGCTTGACCGCGGTAGGAGTCTTGCCGAGGCACCTCAGGCAGTGGTCTGCACGCAGTAGATCCCTCTCGAGACCTCTGCCCTGAATGACTAGCGCCTGACCCCAGGCGGCGCATCCTCACTCTTCATTCAGACATCCGGGTCGTAACATCTTTTTATAATCAGAAGCCTATCCGATTCCGAATTTCCGATTGTTGTGCATGCCCTGCAATGAATGCCTGCAGTGAATGCCTGGGAGGGGGGATATGGGGGGCTCGCGGTGGTGCGCCTAGGGTATGAGGTGGGTACGGGGTGCGCCGTCTCGGGAGGTGGGTGTGGGGGGGATGGGTGGGCTCTACTACCTTTCAGCATCTACCGCAAGGGGGTGAACGCTGCTACTAATTGCTCTTGTGTGCCCGTCACCCCGGGGGGGGTTGCTGTCGCGTCGCTAGCCCCGAGCGCATTGCACTTCGCCTCGGCGGGTCTACCACACCCTACCACAACGCTCGATCCCTACCTCGGTCCTCGCCAACCTCAGCCCTCAGTTTGGCATGGCACCGTATCTTGCATTCCGCGCCGCGAGACTCTGGGCCTGGTCTTGATCCCCGACGTGGCTGCTGCGGCGGACACACAGGGGTGGGGTCTGTGCTCTCGCCGGCCGCGTTGAGTCTTCCCGTACATTGCCAAGGTCCAGTGCATTGCATGCCGGTCCGGTCTTTTTCCGTGATCCTCGAACGCCAACCTGGTTGCGGTGCGTGGGTGTGGGGGAGGGGGGGCAGCGCTGGGAACTCCTGGACGTGGGATTGGGGCAGCGCGCCACGCAGTGGGCCTCAGCGCACCGGGAACGGGATGGTTTTTCTTGGGCCCGCGCGGCACAGCACTCGCGCTCAGCCTTCATTGACGTTGCACCTGGGTAGCTAGGACTCTCTCGGGCGGCCAGGACGCCTCCACTTTCTTTTTTGGGGATAATGGCCGTGAAACGCCATGGCGAGACTCGCCCCCCTGGTGCCTTTTGACTGGCGTCCCCCCCGGGCCCGGTGGGGGCGAAGTATTCCGGGGTTGAGGCTGATTGGCGAGACGGCCGCGTGGCTCTGCGCGAGGGCCGGGTCTGGACTGAGCCCCGATGAGGCCTGCGGGCGTACAGGGGTGTGACCCGGACGGCGCGGTGCCACGCGGCCGTGGCGCTTTGGCCTCGGCCCCGCAATCCTTCGCCCCTCAAGGGATCCCCGGTCGCCCGGTGCGTTCTCTAGGAGGCGTGAACCGATTTATGGTGGGGGAGGGCGGACGGATCCGGGGAGGGAAGGCCGGGGCGTCCGAACAAGCCACCCTCCCTGAAAGCTCCATGCTCAATGCCGGTCGCCGCCAGCAATGGTGCCACACGTACCTTGAGTATATCGTGGTAGGCCGTACTTGGCTACGAGCGCACGTGGACGGGGTGGCGTGGCAGCCATCCGCACTCCTGAACGAGGAACTCCGCTGAGGAGCGGCCTTGGGAGCAAGTCCATATAAGTGTCTCGCCGGAGCGACGGTCAAAGCTACTCTAATGCTAATGCTAATTACGGCCGCACGCCTGCGCACGAGGCTGCTCGTGGGGGACACGTGGAGGCGCTGAGGGTGCTGCAGGATGCAAAAGCGGACCTCAGCCATGCCGACAATAAAGGCCGCACGCCTGCGCACTCGGCTGCGCGTGAGGGACACGTGGAGGCGCTGAGGGTGCTGTTCCAATGCACACGTTTCGTCAAAAGCTGACATTGACATTGACATTGCAGGATGCCGGCGCGGACCTGAGCTCCCAGCCCTCACGCGTGTGACAAGGGCCACGACGCGGCGACGCGACGCGACGCCCACGCGGCACGCGCCAAGAGGGACGCGCTGCGGGACACGCTGCAGGCGGCAGTGATGCGCTGCTGGTCATTGGAGGTGGACCCTGCGGTGCGGGCGGTGCTCGCTGGCGGCGACACGCTGGCGGCGGAGCTCAACATGCTCCAGCGGGTGGTGGCATGGGAAGAGGGGGACGAGGAGACGGAGGCGCAGGCAGGAGGTGCGCACGATGAGCGGTTCGAGGCATGGACCGCGGTGCAGGAGACCGTGAGGCAGGAGGTGGAGGGGCAGCTGCAGGCGCTGGCGGATCTGCGGCAGCAAGCGGAGCGTGAGGCGGATGTGCTGCGGAAGCATCAGCTGCTGCTGAGGTGCCGCGAGGTGCACGCCGCGCTGGCCCGGGTGTCGCGCAACGTCAAAGATCAGGGCACCTCTCTCGGCGTGATGATCGGTTTCCTCACCGGCATTGACAGCAAGCTGGATGCTATTGGCGCGCAGCTGGACGAGCTGCAGGAAGGTGTGCGGGCGCTCGGGCTGGACTTGAGGAAGCTTGTCGGGCGGCCGGTGCTCGAGGAGCTTCGGGAGCGGGCGGAGCGCCGATGCGCGGAGCAGCGCCGTCTCCGTGAGCAAGTGTACATCCCGACGCGGGGGGTGCATGCCGGCGAGGACGGCAAATTCGAGGTGGACACAAAGCCGAGCCAAAGCCATGAAGCCGGCTCTAACCCTCCCGTGGACCTCTTGACAGCGGTGCGTGAAGAGTTTCTCGAAAGCAACGAAAAGAAGGTATTGCTGGTTTCTGGGCAAGCTGGCTCCGGCAAGTCCACGTTCGTGCAGGAGTTGGAGCACGTTCTGGATATGGCTTGCTTGCAGGAGCGCCCAGGGGATGGAGTGGAGACGGTGCTGGTGAAGGTCTCTCTGCCCACGCTGCGGAACCCGCTGGCGGACCTCTTCGGCGAGGCGCTGCGGCAGAAGGGGCTGCGGGAGGCGCAGATCAACGAGCTGCGCGACCTCGCGCGGGACGGCCGGGCGCGGCTGCTGCTCCTGCTGGACGCGTACGACGAGCTTCCGCAGCAGTACCTGTTCAAGAACCTGTACATGTCCAACAATTTGGAGCAGTTCCGCGCCCAGCCGGCGGCGCGAGGCCCGGGTAGGAAAACTGTGGACTCTGAGACAGTGTTAAAGACAGAGAGCTCAAAAGACAAATTCAATGACTGTATGACTGTATGACAGTATGACAGAGTACAGTACTATGTGTAAAGGTGAACAGAACAATGATGACAATGAGATTACAAGAGACAGAAGATCAATTCAAAATGGATACAGTATCTGTCACAAGAACACAAGAGTACTAGTACGAGTATAGAAGTAGCTATGACTGAGTAACAGTGAGCACTTGAACAGTGCTATGTGATATAAGCACTGTGTGTAACGAACAAACATCATTATCAGTTTAAATCAATCAACAGTGTGTGTGCGTATGAGTGTGTGTTCGTACACTTTCTACTAGATATATGAAGTTAGTAGAAGTTGATTATCCTAGGTTATGGGCCTGATATAGGTCTGATAGTGTAGATACAGCCGTCATGGCGGACGTAAAGTATCCTACGAGGGAATCGCAGCTTCAGGAATTGGTAGAGCAGCAGGCTAGTTTTATGAAATCAATGGAAGCGACAATTCAGGCTTTGATTTCAGAGAAGAAGGAGTCTGGGAAATCGACAGTGAATGAAGAAGCTGCGTCGAGTGCAATGAGCACTGCCAACGCACAGAAGACAGTTCAGTGCGTTGTGAAGTTGTTGGGTACGACGAAGTACACGGGTACAGAGAGGAATCAGTATGAGTCCTGGGTACAATTTAAGACACAGTTAGAGTCAGTAGTCACGTTTTATCCTGAGCTGCTAGAACTGGTGTGCGACTATCAAGTGTCAGATATTGCAGATATCAAAGGACTGAACGTGTTTATGCCTAAATCGAAAGGATATGGCAACACAGCTGCAGAGGAGAAGCCTTCATCACGGGCAGAAGACAAGCCTGCGTTACAGGCAGAGGACGAGGACGTTTTTGAAGAGGTCTTGGACGACAACGGCAGTTTTGTTACTGTGCCAGGTTCTGCGAGTATGGCCAGTACAATTTTGTCAGCTATTTTGAAGCAGGTGACAGCTGGGGACGCCTTTGACGTTGTACGACGCTGTGGTAACGACGGGTTGAAGGCGTTCAGGAAACTGAAGTGTAAAGTGGAGCCGCAGCTGTTTGGTCAACTCGCGGGCTCAATGAAGAAGCTATGCAAGCTGACGGTGAACGCCAATGAGGACCCGGTGAAGCAGTTGGGATATTTTGGTGACGTTATGTGCTCAGTGGCCAACTATGGGGGTGCGAAGCTTGACCCGACAACTGTGGAGGTGCTGGTGACTGCTCTGGCTGTTGCGGCTATGCCTATGGAGTATTCGCAGGTGGTTGCGGATATCAGTAAGGAACGACGTCCTTCGTTTGATATGCTTATGCAGAGGTCTGAGTATTTCTATGTGAATGTCGTACAGCAATCGGCGGTTCATTCATCGAGTATTGTGGGAGCTACTGTGGACGAGGAGGCTGTTGCAGTGGCAAGAGCACTGGTTGCGGACAGAAGGAGGCAGAGCGAGGAGAAGAGGTTCAATGACGGGAAGAAATTGATATGTCCTACGTGCTCTGGTGTACACTCTGCAGAGAAGTGCTGGATAAGCAACCCGGCAGGTATGGAGGAGTTCATCAAGCTCAATCCTGCTAAGGAGAAAGGGGTTCGTGAGAACTATGCGCGGAGGCTGAAGAAAATCGCGGCGAAGAAGTCACCTGACGCGGTAGCAGCGACGGTGGAGAATGGACCTTCATCGAGTTCAGCGAGGCCGCGTCGTACGGAAGTTTCTGCGGAGGAGCTGTGGAGCTTGGAGAATCATGAAGAAGTTCATGTTGCCTGTCCGGTGGTCGCTACAGTGGAAAACCAGAAGGTGATATACACTGGTGAGGTATTGGAGGACACCTGGGTGTACGGTGTGTACGACAGAGACAAGGAGAATGACGCACTAGTGCAGAAGGAGTACTATGAGGACTCGGTGCATGAGGAAGACCTGTGTGCAGCAACTGTGGTGGACTCTGAGAGAGAGCTGTATTTTGATAGCATGGCCACGAGGTCTATTTTTAATGACCTGTCTATGTTTGAGGGCGCTCAGGTGAACGCGTCATCAGCGGTGGCGTTCAAGGTCATGGCTGGAGAGGTGACGACGTCTCGTGGGGGAGGCCGTGGGTATATTACCTTGTGGAATCGGGTGACGAAGAAGGCTGACGTGCTGTTGGTAGAGGCGCAGTATGTGCCTGAGTCCCCCTTCAATCTGGTATCCGCGGTGAGCCTGGAGGACAAGTACGGTTTGTATGCACAGTTTGGGGACCGTGTGCTGAAGGACAAGAAGAATCTGTGCGAGTACGACGTCTGTAGAAAGGGGAACGTGTATGTTTTACCTGAGGTTGTCGTACAGGAGGCGGCGCTGCCGGGGGTGGAGTGCGGCAAGAAGAAGAGTAGTCCGGTGAGGGACAAATGCAACTGGAAGTTCACCGAGTTCCAGAGGTGGAACATTGAGAAGGGGCCCTTTCATCTGGATATGTGTGCTGACGAGCACAATCGGCAGGTGAGCGAGTACTACTCGTTGGTGAACTCGGTGTTTCTTCATTGTCTGACGGGACGAAGCTTCTGGGGTAATCCACCGTACGACGATATGTTCATTGAGAGACTGCTGACCAAGATACTCATGGACTTTCCTAAGGACCCCGTGAACACGAAGTTTATGCTTGTGGTGCCGTACAAGCCAAATGCTGCGTGGTGGAGTTTGACGACGAAGTTCGAGGAGTTGCACGTATACTCGAAGGGCAGCGTGATATTCTCAGCGAGAACGGATCAGTGCTATAACGTGTCTGAGCTGGAGGAGTCCGAGCCTGGTCGTGTTTTTATCCAGGGGACTCCGTGGCCAGTGGTTGTGCTGTATCTTGATCAGTATGTGGTCCCGAGGGTGGACGTGAAGGTTGTTGCACATCTCAGGCTTGGTCATGCTTGTGACAAGTATGTGGAGGTCATGGACCTTCAGGGGTTGGACCTTGGGGTCAACTCTGAGGAATTGAGGAACAGCAATGTACTGAGCTGTTCGGTGAACTGTATGGCGTGCCAGGTGGCGGCGCCGAAGAGGCCATCACAGACGACAGATAGGGGAAGGGTCCCGAAGTCTGTACGGAAGGTGGTGGACAAGAGGGAGGTGTCTGTCAAGATGGGGCAGCTGACGTTCACTGACCATGGCGGACCGTTCGTGACATCTACAAAAGGTTATCGTGGGTACACTATTCACGTGGATGACTTTTCTGACGTGTGTCACTTCTATGTCTGGAAACAGAAGCTGGAGTATGTGGACGCTCTGGAGGACTATCGCAAAATGGTGAGGGCGACTGGGCGAGTGTTCCTTGAGGAGGAGACTCGTGTTGAGCAGGTGGTGTACGACTTGGACGTGCTGGTGTTGCACTCTGACAATGACTCTACCATCGTGTCTGGAAAGACCAAGAAGTACTGTGAGGACAATGCTATTGTGCAGAGGACAACGTCACCGTACTTGCACGAGAACAATGCCAGGGCGGAGACCATGAACAAGTTTCTGCAGACGAAGGCGAGGGCTATGTTGGCGACTGCTGGTTTGCCCGCGACTATGTGGCCTTTGGCTATGAGGCACGCTGTGTATCTTATCAATCGACTTTGCAAGGCTGGGCTGGGTATGCAGTCCAGCTTGCAGGTGCTGAACCAGAAGTACGATCTGTCTGTGCTACGAGTGTTTGGTTGTCGTGCGTACGCTTTCATCGACGCGAGCCTGCGTTCCAAACTGGCTGATCGGGCTACTCCTTTGATCTACGTGGGACACGAAGAGAGATCTACGGCTTATCTGCTGTACAGCCAGGACAAGGAGAAGGTGGTCAGAAGTGGTATGGTCCGGTTCGACGAGCGCGTTGATCAGTATGGAAAGCTGGTGATGTCCTGGGATCCCTCTATGCTGACACCGTTGAGATCGTTGTACGACTGCGAGGCTCTGGATGGAAACTTCGTTACAGCGTTTGGGGGTACAGCGACAGTGATACTGGAACTGCGTGCCTACGTGGAGCCAAAGGGTGATGAGTTCACTGGTGTAGTGAAGTTGAAAAGTGCTGGTGGAAGAACATTTTGGACACCGGTGAGTGTGTTTCTGGAAGCACGGGTGGAGCATCTTGAGCTGTTGTTTGAGTTTCGTGTGAAGTTGACAGTGAACTCATTCTATCCTTTGTTTGAGAAGGTGGAGTTGCAGCAGTCAGGAGGAGGTGAATGGGAGGCAGCAGTGGTGTGTGCTACGGCACGAGAGGATCACGTGTTGCCGTATCAGGTGATATTGGAACGTCATGCTGGAGTGAGTGGCTCGGCAGTTGATGTGTGTGAGGCTCGAGTGAGGTTTGAGAATCGTCATGTTGCTTTGGCAGCTCGTGAGGAGAAATTGACGGGGTTGCCAGTTGGAGTGACCGAGCCGAAAGGATGGGTTCAGTTGTTGAAGGGACCTGACGCAGTGCAGTGGCAGGAGTCAGATCACAAGGAGGAGTGCGCTCTTATTGACGTGAAGAAGGCAATCGCGCCGGTGGAGTCGGTACCTGCTGGTGAGAAGGTAATGCGCATGACGGCTGTGTACAAAGCGAAGCTGGACTCTGCTGGAGAGGTGACTGAGAGGAAGACCAGATGGGTGGTGTGTGGTAATGGTCAGCAGCATGGGGTGCACTATGAGGACGTGTATGCTCCGTGTACACAGTTGTCAACGTTGAGAATTCTTATTCAGCTCAGTTTGGTGTTGGGACTATTGGTGTTTGCTCTGGACGTCATCACCTGCTTTTTGAATGGAGAGCTGGACGTGTACACTCCTATGTATGTCAGCTGGCCTAATGCACGGACAGTACGGGGAGTACTGTATGGAATGTTGCAGAAGAGTGTGTATGGCTTGAAACAGGCACCGCGCATCTGGTACAAGACGAGCAAGAACTTTCTGCTGGCTTATGACAGCAGGCTTCGGGTGTCCAACATTGACCCGTGTCTCTTTTACATCTGGCAGCTTGGTACACTGGTGGTTTTTGTGTACGTACACGTGGACGACTACACTGTGTTCACTTCATCAGTGGAGTGGAAGGTGGAATTCTTCAAAGCATTCAGTGAGAAGTATCCGAGTAAGGACAAGGGCCCGTTGGTGGAGTTGCTGGGCATGAGTTTGACTTTCAGTGACTATGGTCTTGTCAGGGAGTGCCAAATCAGTCAGGTTGGGCTGATACAGCGTATGCTGGAGAGGTATTCTATGCAGGACTGCAATCCGTGTATGACACCTATGGAGCCCAGACTGTCTTTGTTGCCAGTGGACTCGGAGGAGAAGTTGGAGAAGCTTCCTTATGTCAACCTGGTGATGGAACTGATGTGGCTGGCACGTTGCTCACGGCCTGATATTCTGACAGCAGTCTGTTATTTGGCCAGGTTCTCTCACTGCTATGGGCAGGAGCATTGGCAGCATTTGAAACGTGTGCTGAGATATTTGAAGGGAACTGTTCATGTTTGTTTGACTTTGCAGTGCAGTTCGCCAGCTTCACTGACTGCTGAGTTGATAGTGACAGCTTATACAGACGCGGACCATGCTGCAGATAAAGTGACCAGGCGCTCTGTTACAGGTTCATTGGTGCGACTGAATGGAAGCACTGTCATGTATTCGTCTAAGTTGCAGAAGACAGTTGCAGTTAGCACGGCAGAGGCAGAACTGATAGCGCTGTCAGAATGTGCACGGGACGTAGAGTATGTTGTAAATCTGCTGTCTGAATTTTCGCCTGTCAAGCAACCTGTGACAATTCATGGAGATAATCATGCTTCGGTGGCACAGGCAGAAAATGTTCTGAACAATGCAGCGACACGTCATGTGGCAGTGAGGAATCGATATGTGGCAAAGTTGGTAGAGCTGGGTAGAGTTGTTATTGCAAAAGTGCCTACGAAGGAAAATTTGGCAGACTTCTTTACCAAAAGTCTAGCTTTGGACCGTTTTCAGGTACTCAGTGCTGTGGTATTGAGATATTTTCGAAGAGCATGAGTAAGGAGGAGTAGGAAAACTGTGGACTCTGAGACAGTGTTAAAGACAGAGAGCTCAAAAGACAAATTCAATGACTGTATGACAGTATGACAGTATGACAGTATGACAGAGTACAGTACTATGTGTAAAGGTGAACAGAACAATGATGACAATGAGATTACAAGAGACAGAAGATCAATTCAAAATGGATACAGTATCTGTCACAAGAACACAAGAGTACTAGTACGAGTATAGAAGTAGCTATGACTGAGTAACAGTGAGCACTTGAACAGTGCTATGTGATATAAGCACTGTGTGTAACGAACAAACATCATTATCAGTTTAAATCAATCAACAGTGTGTGTGCGTATGAGTGTGTGTTCGTACACTTTCTACTAGATATATGAAGTTAGTAGAAGTTGATTATCCTACCGGGCGCATCGGGAGGCTCGGACCCGGCTGCCGCGGAGGGCGGAGGGGAGCGCGCGCCTGGCGCCTCCGTGTTTCCGAAAGTGATCATCACCACCCGCACGGAGCTGCTGGCACGCGGCGGAGCATACGAGCAGGCCTTCTTCCCCGTCGAGCCGGACGACAACAGCGAGGCCTCGCGCGCCGCCGCTGAGAAGTCCTTCCTAGAGCTGCGCCTCGCGCCTTTCGACGAGCAGGTGAACGAGTACATCCACGCGAAGGTGGCGCTGGAGGTGCGGCAGAAGCTCGGGAAGCAGTTTGGGGCCTTCCAGCCTCTGTCCAAGCAGGCTGCAAAGGCGCTGGAGGAGGATGTGAAGTCGAAAAAGCAGGCTGCAAAGGAGCTGGAGGAGGGTGTGAAGTCGAAGTTTAATATGCTGGTGCACGCCGCTTGCCAGGCGGTGACGTCGCCGAGTGAGGTATCCAATGTTGAGCATGGGGACGCCCAGCACGTGGAGCAGGTGCTGGCCAGTGTGCCTGCCGAGGTGGCGCATGAAGGGCAGGGGCATGAGGCGAAGCTGCTCTCGTTCGTGCTTGCGGCTGCGCTGCTTCAGCCGCCGCCAGATCTGAACAAGGCGATGCAGGAGTTCTCGGAGAAGCTGACCAAGGAAGGCGCTGCGCAGCAGGTGTGGCTGTTCCAGGACTACCGCGATGCCTTTGACGCCATCCCCGAGCTGAAGGAGCTGACCACCACGCCCTTCATGGTGCAGATCGTGACGGAGATCCTGCCCAAGCTGCGGGAGATGCAGGGCACGGACGCACTCATGAAGTCCAAGCTGCTGCTACTGCTGAAGGAGGATGCAGCGCAGACGGTGTGGGGCTGCATCAGCCGGTGGCGCGGGCGGCATCCCGAAGACGCCGCTCTGCAGCAAGTGCGGATAGCGCTGGACAGCAACACGGCGGAGAAGGAGGGAGCGGTATCTTCAGGGCTCGCAGCTTTGGCAGAGCTTGCCAAGGAGGTGACTGAGTTGCTGCGGGCGAAGGGCATGCTCCTGAAGCAGTCCAAGCTGGCGGAGATCGCTCGCGAGCAAGTGGAGGCGAAGCGCAAGGCAGGTGGCGACATGGAGCATGCCACCTGGTCCCGCTTGGGGGCGGGATGCAGGGCAGCTTGCGCGTTGGGGAGCACAGCCGCGTCGATGCCCGGAGATCAGGAGGCCGCGGATGTGGGAAATGCTGAGACCTTGGGGCAGAATTCAGGGGTGCCAGAGGATGGCGCGGTCAACGATGTGGTGGAGGCGGTGTTGGATGACTTGCTGCAGCGCGCCGAGGACGAGGCTGAATATGAGGATGCGGTGGAGGACACCATCTGCAGCGCGGGCATACCCTACATCCTTAAGAGAGCGCTGCAGCGGACGAAGGTGCGGCGCAGCGACATCTACGCCATGTTCACGGCCAGGTATGTGGAGCGGGAGGCGCGCAAGGCAGTCGGCAGGGGGACGGTGGATGGCGCGACAGTGGAGCGCGAGGGCAAGGAGTACGCGCAACGCCTAGCGCTCACGATGGTGTCGGAGAACGTGTCGAAGGTGCCGATGGCGAGCAGCAGCGAGCTGTTCCACGAGGAGAGCGTGTGGGACCCCTTCCTGCGGGGCGGCGGGGAGCTGCGGGCCGCGGCGCAGAAAGCGGCGCCGGTGAAATGCGACGGCGGGGTGCTAACCTTCATCCACAAGACGGTGCAGGAGTACCTCTGCGCGGCGAGCCTGCATACCGCCTTCCGCGCGGCCCTGAGCGATCTGGCGGTCCCGCTGGAGCAGCTGGAGGAGCGCCTTCAGTCAGCCGCGGAGCCGGCAGCGCCAGCAAGCACGGGAGGCGCTGGGGCTGGGGAAGGGTTGAAGCCTTTGGAAGGAACGGACGCAGGGGCTCTATCCACGCAGCCTGGCACGCACACCGCGGCGCCCGGAGCAGGCGGCCTCCCGGAAGCGCCTCAGCAGGGTGACCAGCGGCAGAAGCACCAAGGTGAGGGGACGCGAGCGGCGAAGGCTCTCCAGCGGGTGGCGGAGCGCCTGCTCAAGTCCGGGTGGGCGCAGGTGGACCTCCGGGACGAGGACGTCGTGCGGGATTTCTTGACGGACCTCTTTCTGGACGACGTGGAGTTTGCTGCAGAGATCGGCTTTGTGGCGGGGTGGAGCCAGCAGCTCTTGGAAAGTTCTGGACAAAAGGGCACGGACGTGTACCGAGCGGACCTGCTGGGGGGCAATGTTAGCGCGGTGCTGGGCGGCGCTCTGCCCAAGCGCGCTGGGGGCACGCTCCTGCACGCAGCGGCAGCTGACGGCTCTTACTTCGCGGTTGCCAGAATTCTGGAGATGTGGAAGAGGGGGCATGCGCCAAGTGGCCTGCTGGAGCAGCGGGACGACGAGGGCCGCACGCCGCTGTTCTGCGCGGCGCAGAGCGGGCACGCGCAGGTGGCGGCGGCGCTGCTGGCGGCGGGGGCGCGGCGCGACGCGCGCTCCAAGCTGCGGCCCGAGGTGCGGCACCTCAGCACGCATGTATCGGCCAGCATCCATGCCCGCACCAATACGATCACATCAGCTGCTCGTGCTGATGGATTTTTCGATCATTGGGTGGTCGGTGTGCCGGCGGCGGCACCATCCTCCGGCCGCTACCGGTATGAGGTGGAGGTGAAGCTCAAGCGACTTGATGAAAGAGCGCCTCGTGATGCGTTGGAAATCCTTGGTTTGGGTTTCAGCGTCGGTTGGAGCATGCCTGGCATCAAGAACGATAGCTGGGATAATTTACCCAAAGTTGATGCCTTTCAGAAGTGGCGTGAAATGGAGCGAGATGTCCGGCAGGGCGAGCTCAACAAGCAGGGACACCACATTGGGTTCAATTCATGGTCGAGTGGCTTGCACAGCAGTGGGGCGTGGCACGGCCCTCCAGTGATGCGGCTCTCGCCTGAGTCTCAGCCTGGCGATGGCCCGAGGGTTCTCCGCAGTGCTTCGGCCTCTTTGATGGGTGAGTCGATCACAATTGGAATGCTGCTCGACTGCGATGCGAACGAAATGTTTGTCGCAGCCGGGAAGACCTTCGAATGGGTGAAGATTCCTCAAGCTAGGGATGCCGTGAACAGTACCGTGTTCCCTGCGGCGAGCTGTTTTGGCTTTATTGGCGAGATGCGATTCAACTTTGAGGGGGCGCGGCCGTGGCAGTGTACGGAGCCGACACCAGGCAGGACTCCATTCCACCCCATTGCAGAAGCGGCTTCGGGCAACACGCCTGTGATGGAGGCCGCAACGGGAGGCCACATGGACGTTTGTGCCTTGCTGCTGGACGAGGCGGCCGTCGTGGACACCGGCCGGAAATATCAGCGCACTCTGATGCACTGGGCGGCTTGGTGGGGTCACGCCGAGGTTGCTCGGCAGATTCTGCACATCTGTGGCAGCCACGTGGATTGTGTTCGTACGCTTGATGGGCAGGACCGCCCGCCGGTTTGGTATGCGGCGCAGCGGGGGCATCCGGAGGTGATGCGAGTGCTGATCGAGGCGGGCGCGGACCTCAGCGTGGTTGATGAGGCCGGCGCGTCGCTCGCACACCAGGCTGCGGCAGGAGGGTTCGTGGAGGTGCTGCGGGAACTAGTGACACGGGTGCACGTGGTGCTGGGCGCTGAGCATGACACAGTGACTTTGGTGATGCAAGTCTGTGAGAAGCCAGCCGCGGACCTCAGCCATGCCGCCAATGACGGCCGCACGCCTGCGCACTCGGCTGCGGCTGGGGGACACGTGGAGGCGCTGAGGGTGCTGCAGAATGCCGGCGTGGACCTGAGCCATGGCGACAATGGCAGCCGCACGCCTGCGCACTCGGCTGCGGGTGGGGGACACGTGGAGGCGCTGAGAATGCTGCAGGGTGCCAGCGTGGACCTCAGCCATGGCGACAATGACGGCAGCACGCCTGCGCACTCGGCTGCGGGTGGGGGACACGTGGAGGCGCTGAGGGTGCTGCAGGATGCCGGCGTGGACCTGAGCCATGGCGCCAATGACGGCGGCACGCCTGCGCACGAGGCTGCGGCTAGGGGACACGTGGAGGCGCTGAGGATGCTGCAGGGTGCCGGGGCGGACCTCAGCCATGCCGACAAGCACGGCGGCACGCCTGCGCACTGGGCTGCATTCAAGGGACACGTGGAGACGCTGAGGATGCTGCAGGATGCCGGCGCGGACCTCAGCCATGGCGACAATGAC
>LGRX02007740.1:0-12639 GCA_001247695.2 Cymbomonas tetramitiformis
TTGCTTGGATATGTGAGTATCTTTGTGTGCGTGTGCGTATGCTATGCCTGTGGTAAGATATGTGTGTATCTTTGTGTGCGAGTGTTAAGCCTGCGCTAGGATATGTGTGTACCTCTTTGCGTGTGCTATGGTTGTGTTATGATATGTGTGCCACACATATACACACATATTCCAGCCTATGCTGTATTATCCCGTACCTGTAACTGTGTGTCAGCTCAACTCGGTTTGTCAGCTCCGCTTAGTTTTATTAGCTTGTTAGCTTATATCAGCTCAGCGTGTCAGCTTTGCTCCTGTCAGCGTGTCAACTAAGCTCAACTTAGCTCAACTTAGCTCAACTCGACTAAGCTCTGCTCAACTCGACTCAGCTTTGCCCAACTTTGCTGTTTGCTTTGCTTTGCTTCTCAGTTGAGCTCAACATGTCAGCTTATGTGTGTTGAGCTTTACCACGATTCGTTCCTCAGGATGGCCACTCAAAACATGGACGTGCGCTACTCGGAGACCAACAAGCAAGCATCACCTTCCCAAAAAGAAAAAATGCGGATAATAAGACAAAAAAAAAATCAGCACGAGCAATAGAAGAAAAGGGAAAGAAAACTCTAGAAGCCAGATGGCCAGTGGCCCAAGCTTGAAAGACTAGGCCGTCGAGTATGAAATAAATGAGAACTCGTGCACGAAGTCACAAGCTGTGGTAAGTACTTATTTACCCTTTGTTGTTTTTTGCGCATAAGTGCTTTTCAACTGTTACTCACTGTGGCACTATCGCATGTGCAGACAGAGGTGCCAAACACCTTCAGCAAGGAGTATTCAAGAATGTTTACCCAAGTTAAAAGATGGAATATGACACAATCGCGTGTGAAGCTTGCGCAACCAACCAAGTGGCTTGCAACTTTGACAAAAATACCCCAACACCAAAACGCTATAGGAGTGGGAAGTATAGATGAGAAAGAAGAAGAGTATAATAGCCAGGGATACCATCTTAGTGGAGACCGTATGAACATATGCAAATGAAGTAGCTTGTGTACTCAAAGGTGTATCTATTTATGTGGATTTGTTGATTTTTTTCTTTTTGAATCTTGTCTCGGATCCACTTCGCCAGAGCATCCCAGGTGCAATCACGCATCACACACGATGAATCACGTTGCTTACTCACCAAGTTAGCACCGACGCCCTCCTCAGCATAATGTAAAGATCCCAGCTCAGCCGTGCCCCTCTCGATAAGCTCTTTCAAGTCTAGCCCAAGCTTCTGACAGGTATGCTTGAGACCCGTGTTACCACCAAGCTGCGCGTTCAACAATACTTCGAGCACCTCCTTGTGCTCCTCTCGTTTACGCAGTCGATGTTGGCCATCCACCGTGAGGTCGGTGCGAACTGACAGATGCCTGTTGTTATCCCGGCCCTCAAACTGCGCCGAGAGCAACAAAGCAGCATCCACCTTCTCCACGGCTCTCTCGCCCGCTTTTCTCCCAATATTCATATGCATCTCCAAGAAATTATTTGAGTCTGCAATACGAGAAATGAAGGACTGAAGGACTCTCCTAGCAGCGATATCTGGGAGGAGAGCCATGTGAGATCTAACATCCACAGACTGTAAGACACTTCGCACATCAGAGGTTGCTAATCGATCCATCTCCCTCTGAAAACAACTCCTCAAATTGGCATGTTCCTGTGCTGAGGTCGGAGTAGCATACACGTACACATTTATTGCTGAGCGAGGGTTATCGGGACGGGATCTTTTCACAAAAACCTGTAGAGGTCCACCAAGATAACGCTCATCAAGCGAAGGACGCAACTGCGAGGATCTGAGCCGAGTCATATCTGCTCTGATATTCCGAGTCCAACCGGTACCGAGATTTTCATCACAAATGTCCCGTGCTACTCCCAAAGCTGTCGCGATCGGTATGAAGTTTGATTCAGCATCTAAAATCAATTTGCCTATAGCATACAATTTTTTGAGTTGCACTAACTTCTGAATGCTATTCCAGTATGAATATGTAAGCTTACGCTTCTTCCAGTTTCGCCGAGACCCCTCGTGTCGTTCCCACTCTTTGATTGTCAAATCGAGCCTTGCTAATACAATCCTCATGTCAATCAAGGATGCAGGTAGAACATAACCAGCGTCATCGTATGAACCACGTTTGCGGAGCTTGTCCATATCAGGATCATGAGTCCTCGAGGAATGAGGAACTTCACTATCCTGATATAGAAGAATAGCTCCGGATGAAGGCTCCGTCGACATCTGCGCCGACAAAATCCAAACACAGCATAATATGAAAGGAGCTAGCAACGGAAATGCCTTCTCCATGGCGCTGGGTCAGTGCATATGAAACGAGCACCGGACACGCCAGCTTCACGGCGCCGGGTCAGTGAATATGAAACGAGCACCGGACACGCCAGCTGCACAGCGCCGGGTCAGTGGATATGAAACGAGCACCGACATGCCTTCTCCATGGCGCTGGGTCAGTGAATATGAAACGAGCATCGGACACGCCAGCTGCACGGCGCCGGGTCAGTGAATATGAAACGAGCATCGGACACGCCAGCTGCACGGCGCTGGGTCCGTGAATATGAAACGAGCACCGGACACGCCAGCTCGACGGCGCCGGCCGGTGAGTGAATATGAAACGAGCATCGGACACGTTAGTTCGACGGCGCCGGGTCAGTGAATATGAAACGAGCACCGGACACGCCAGCTCGACGCCGCTGGGTCCGTGAATATGAAACGAGCACCGGACACGGCACCACGCGCCGGGTCAGTGAATATGAAACGATCACCGGACGCCGTAAATTTCACGGCGCCGGGTCAGTGAATATGAAACGAGCACTGGACACGCCACCTCCACGGCGTCGGGTCATTGAATACGAAACGAGCACCGGACACGCCACCACGGCGCCGGGCCGGCAATATGGAACGAGCACCGGACACGCAAGCTCGACGGCGCCGGGTCCAGCTGAATATGAAACGAGCACCGGACAGCTACCGCATGGCGCCGGGTCCAGTGGAATATGAAACGAGCACTGATTACCGACGGCGCTGGGTCAGTGAATATGAAACAAGCACTGGACACGACAGCTCCACGGCGCCGGGTCAATGCATGCATATGAAACGAGCACCGACCGGACACGCACGCCAGCTCGACGGCGCCGGGCCAGTGAATATGAAACGAGCACCGGACACGCCAGCTCGACGGCGCCGGGTCAGTGAATATGAAGCGAGCACTAAACAGTGCAAGGTTTCAGGGCAAGGTTTACAGTGGAAATCAATTGGGCCAGGCACGCACCACCCGGAGATCTCGTTTCCCGACATAGCATTCTCCACAGTTGGACCTTCCTCGTTTGCTGCTTGACCCTCGGGCTCTTCTATATCCTCCGCCTCCTCCTCTACTCCGACAACAAAGGGGTTTTCTTCATCAGCTTGGTCTGTCTCGTCAATAGTTATCAACCCCAAGTCACCATCGACAATGGGTCGGACATTGACGATTTCTGCAAGTTCGTTTTTATGGGGTAGAACTCTTGTCAATTGAGATACCACTTCCTCCACCTTCGTCCACTCGCAACGAGCGGCAGTCAACAGCTCACACCGTTTTTTGTTCACAGCTTTTCCTTTCTTTGATTTTATCACCAAGCGGCACTTCGCTGGATCTGCCTCGTACGTCTTGTACAGTAATCACTCACCTTTAAGGAACCTCGACGTTAAGGAACCAGCCAGCCTTTGGGGGGGGGGTGGGTACCCAAGTTGATGAGAAAAGCTGGCTGGACTTTTTTTCTTATGGAATCACCCTGCGATAAGAAATATGGTGCTGGCTGACTATCTTAAGGGGCATTTCATAAAGTTCATATATATCAAGAAATCTAGGCTGGATTCTGGGAGGGTTGCATTCTTGCTACGAGCGTTTGACTTGACGGCACTAAGAATGATGGCCTTCAGTTCTAAATAGTCTGATTCAGATATGATATCATCGGCTAAGTCCTGCTTTAATTCTTTCAACTGTGCACGGCTCTCAGGGTCCATTTTTCTAGGTTTTGAAAATTTTAAGAAATGTGGCTGGCTACGTAAGGATGACACGTGGATGGCTATGGAATGTGCTGGCTGGCTTAAAAGATCGCGGTCACTATTCTTAACAGATTCCATAGGACGCTGGCGCTGGCGGGGGGGTACCCAAGTCGATGAGAAAAGCTGGCTGACCTGGAATTTACGGTTTTCTTAAAGGTGAGTGATTACTGTAGTTGGGAAGCATCTCAATGACGGTAACCGGAACCGATAGCTTACTTTTCTCCTCATCGTTAGCGATAGTGCTCAAAGCCTTCGTCATCTGGTGTTTGTGTGCCTGTAAGGTTAAACACCATATGGTCTTACGTAGATAAGACAAGAAAGGCGAGCCAAGCATGCAACACGTTATGTAAACAGTGTCGCCAGGTCTGTGGTTTCGCTAGAAACGAAGAAAAGCATTCCCAAGACAACTACTCTTGTTCGGAGTATTTCGCACCGAGAGCATTGCGAGCAAGTTTTCGGCCACTTTCAACTTAGCTTCTGGGTCGGCTACGATATACCTCGGACACCACGCGGTTCATGCCCTTCACGAACTCATTCACCTGAAATATGGAATAGCATTAAACACGACGCTAAGGGTGGGTGATGTAGTTGATTGAACAAAGTGAAAGCCTAAGGATGAGACTTAATAGTACACCACAGAACACCCGAAAGCTTCGGTTTATTTTCTAACCGTGGGCCGTATCTAACTGATGGCATGCTGTAAAGAATTACTCGCTATGAAAACATGCAAAGGGCTTTCGCATCTTACCAAGCTCGACAAACCACGCACTTTCCGCAAATCGCGAAGTGCGTTGAGCGGCGCATTCCTTAAGTTCCATAAGTAGTCAACCTCCTTGTTACGAGCGGCAGTCGAGGAGGTACACAAGAACTAACGATGGAATCGCCGAAATGAGACTGGAACCGGCGAATGAGACTCAAATGAGACAGGGTATTTTTTTGCGGAATTTTGGTTCCAGGGGCCATATAGATGTGGTATCCATGATAAAAAACGAACTTTGTTAAGAAATTTTGATTTTACAGCCGAAAAACAGCCAAAAACACTCCACGAAGGCTGAAAAGTTGGGATATCTGAATTTTGTTTAAAAGACAAGATTATTGCGATACTCACATATTTTGAAGTTGAAAATATGATATAATAACAAGGTAAGTTGAAAATTTATGAAAAGACCATGCATACTCCTTGCTTAGAATGTTTATTGGGGTATTTTTGTGTCACGTGAAGCCGCGACACACTGAAAATAAGTGAAAATTGACTATAACACGGGATAACGGTGTTGTAGGCTCAAACTTATCTTAATTAATAAGAATGTTCAAAACAAAAGACATAAAAAAAACTTCATAGGGCAATGCTCCACAGCTGCGGGATGGCTCATTTTTAGCCAGTTCAGCTGAAATGGCTTAGGGTTTGAAGCGGGAGTGCAAGTCATGCCTTGAACTGTGATGAATGATGAAAATGCAAAGTATCCCTACTGTTCACAAGTTTCAAATATGGTCAAGAACCAAAAAAACACCACCAACAATACGTGGGATTGAAGCATATTCGCAATTACTATTTACACGCACGAGCATTACTCAGGGTTTGAGTGCAGGCTAGCCTAAGAGATGGGCGCTGGTACTTCCCCCATAAGAGCGCTGTACATCCGCACCACCGCCTGTGCATACAGTGCGTCGGCGGTGCTGCCCGACTCCCCCTGGAAGGAAGCAAGGGCTTTAAGCTCCTCCAACCTGATGCTTGCGTCGAGGGCGGCGGTTGTGCTCTGCTCCTTCAAAGCAATGACGAGCTTCTGTGCCTCTACCCCGGCCGCTCTTTGCCTGTCAGGTACCAGCCTTGGCTGTCCCACAGGCACTCCTGGTGTACCTTGGGCGTCCAACGCCACGGGCATCGGCTGCTGCGATGAGCCCTGAAGACCTCGGAGAGGGCCAGCTTGGCCTCCGGGCATCAAAGCCTGCGAAAAGCCCCATTAGAGATGGTCAGTAGTGTGCCAGGTTTCGGAACTCCGAGGGACATAAATAGAAAAAACAAAACAATATAAAAACGTTATATTCTAAACAAGAAGGAAACCTTACCGAGATGAGCTGCATGGCGATCTCCTGGGTGTACCTCTCGCTGTTCTTATGGCTTTCCCGTTCGATGGCCATCTGCTCCTTCAGATCCTGGACGGCTTTCTGTGACTGTTCGTTGAGGGCGTTTTTGAACGTGTCGATCGTCTTGTTGGAAGCCTCGGATAGTTGCTGCTGAGCAACGACGTGTTTGTCCGTCAGCTGCACCTGATGCTGCAGGTGCTTGTTCTCAATGGCATCTTGCCTTTGCAACAGCGCTGCTTGGAGCTCCTTGGCCTCCTGGTTGCGTTCGTCCTGGTCTTTGCGCAATTTCTGCTCCCGAAGCCTTGCTTGCTTCCCTGCTCCTCCAAGGCCTTCTTACTCTCCAACTTCGACTCCTCCAGAGCCTTCTGAAGGCGCTCGTTTTCCTTGGCAAGGTTGGCAACCTCAATCTCAGACTGGTCACGAGCACGTTTCAACTCTTCAAGGTTTTGTCTGTCGGCGTCGGAGTCGGTGTTCCTGGCATTAGCGTTCCGCACGCTTTCGGACGTCAGCCTCAAGAACAGGTCCGCCATGTACTTCTTCATCTTGGCGTCCTGTGAGCATGTGCAGGTTTGTCAGTCAACAGTCTGGTCAAAACTTAATCAATACACCAAAATAGGGAAAAGGGGGCCATAAGTACCATGTCCTGGACCTTCTCCTTTTTGGAAAGAGGTCTGTCTCGCCGCTTTGGGAGGTCATCCTCTTCCTCAGACTGGCTTTCTTGAACGATGCTCTGAGAAGGCTCCTGCACTTCGTTTTGCACCCCAAAGGAACCGTGCAGTACTTCTTCAAGGTCCAACTCAGGCTCGTTGGTCTTTTCGCTGTCCGTAAGGTCCAGTTTTTGCCGTAAGGTCACCGGCGGCCGACAAGAGGAAGTCCGTTTCCTTTTGGTATCTGCTGCTGGCTTTGGTGGCGATGACAGCTTTCGTTTCCTCGTGCCACTGCCCAAAACATCGCCAACAGCTCCGCTTGCACCCTTCCCCTTGGCCTCGCCAACAGCTCCGCTTGCACCCTTCCCCTTGGCCTCGCCAACAGCTCCACTTGCACCCTTCCCCTTGGCCTTGGAAACTGCTTTCCGATTCCCCTTCGAGTTCTTGCTACCTTCACCAGCATGGTTGCCGGGTACTTTCTGCTTCGCGTAAGGAGTACTGTCCGAGAGCTGCATCGGTGCACCACTTGACATGACAAATGCCGTCACCGTCCCCACCAAACGGAAGGTGAGCCCCGCTGAGAAGTTGGAGGAGGCGAGAGTCCAGTAGTTGGTGTCGCCAACCTTTGCCGCTGTCCTCGCCCCACCTGGCTGCTCCGAGCGCCTCTGCTCCTCGGCCGCGATCTTTTCCCAGGCAAAAGCCAATACCTGCTTAAAGCCTTGATACCTCTCGGCCTCCTCGGCTATTTCCCCATCGGCAAAGGGCAGCTTCGTGGGTAACGTGCCGAGGTCGCCGTCTGCATAATCGGGCAGGCGGATGTCGTGGGCGTAGACCTTGTTGCTCTGCAGCTGAAGAAACGGGTATCTGTCGCAAAAGTGCTCCTCCCGCTTGAGCGTGACATGTCGGTTCTGAAGGAGAGGGGTTTGAAACATGACGTATTCGGCCGTGTTCCCGGAATACTTCTCGCTCAACAAAGTGGCATGCCACTGACCCGAGCTGCCTTGGCTCAAGTTGGCGCAAACGAACCGGATTGTGGCGCCGTCTAGATCAAGACCAGCCTCCTGCCCAAGGTCCATCACTGTTTCTACTTGCATGCCCTGTACCAAGGGCATGCGATACGTAAGTTTCTTCTCCCGGGTGAACTGGGCCTCGAGGTAGACGTACACCTGTAGAAGCCACCATTTCGAAATAAAGGAAAGTTACAGGCCAAATAAAAGCAAACAAAGTGGTTTTCAAAGGCAGACCGGTCGCTTACCGGCTGTTTCCCGTTCACCAAACGCGGCACCAACTCCGTTCGCGCGTTCTTGACGTTGGTACGATGCACGTTCGAACTATCTTCCTGCGCCATCTCGTCGAAGGAAAGATATTCGGGGTCATCCGCAGATGGACCCCGTACGACTTGAAAGTCGACCGCTGCTCGAACATCTTCATCCTCACGGAACACGAAGGTGATGTCCTTCACGTCCCCGTGCTGGCAGGTGAGGTACGCGATTGCATCCCCAAAGGTGGGGAAGACACCTGGATTGCCTGGTTTTCGTAGGTTGAAGATCACCACGCGATCCGCAACCGCATGCCCGGACGCAGGAGGCGTCCAGATCTGCTTGAGCCACGCCAGTCTCACTAACAGAGGCAACCCTAGGCTGTTGACCTCCTCAAACTCAAGCAGAAACAATTTTCTACCCTCCCTTGCCTTCGACCTAGGCTGCTCCAAGACGGCGTCGTCATCCTCGTCGACCTGGTGGGGTGCGTCCACGATGACGCGTGTGTCCTCCTCCCCGGGTTGGGGCCCGTACCGCTCCTGGCACAACGTCAGCATATTACTGACGATGTTTTTTTCGTCCGCCTTGTATAGTTTGCTTTCAAAAACATTATATTTGGACCCGTCCTCCAAGCATTTCAGCAGGAGCTCTTTCCCACAGCCATTTTCCAGTCCGAAGTCTGCATGTATGATTACGGGCTTGCCGTCCCCATCCTTCTATCAGACCGCCCTGGTCCAAGCACTGCCCCAAAAGCACGTACTCCCACCCATCGGCCGTGACCTTTACCAGCTCCTGGCAGGTGATCAGACCCAGCGAAACAAGGTCCACGCTGAACGCATCTAATTCAGCGTGGACCTGCAACTGATCCAAGGGGTTGCCGTCCTCCTCGAAAGGCAACAAATCCTTTGCGGCTTGCATCTCTTCTGCGAGGTTTTGCGCCGCATGTGCTTCTTCTGCTGTAACCGGAGGATCGGGTGCTTTTTTTGCGGGGCTGGGAGAGGCATTACCACCAGAACCAACACAATATTCCTCCATTTTTTCAGTTACCCTTAAAATTGAGTCATCTGTAAAAAGCTTATTCTCTAGAATGTGTTTCCACAAGGGGCCTTTTAATTCGTAGTTATCCCATGTTAGAATAATTTCGCTCACATCTGCCGCATCGTCATAAGGAACGATACACTTGCCCTCGTTTTTGAGCTGAGTTTCTAATATCTTCTCCAAATCGGGAAGGGCCCTATCCAACAGTTCTTGTACGGAAGTTAAACCCATTATTGTTGAACACGAAAGTGCAGAATATAAAGTGAAATCTTGCGGTTTTTCGTCACCGGTACCCAGACAATAAATTGTTTAAAAACTACCTGGGCACCGGTGACGAAAAACCGCAAGATTGTGTCAAGGTGGTAACAATCTACCAAAGTCCTCGACGAATTCTGAGAATTCGTCGAGCGGGGCCCCAGCGCCCGTGACGAATTCTGAGAATTCGTCGAGCGGGGCCCCAGCGCCCGTGACGAATTCTGAGAATTCGTCGAGCGGGGCCCCAGCGCCCGTGACGAATTCTGAGAATTCGTCGAGCGGGGCCCCAGCGCCCGTGACGAATTCTGAGAATTCGTCGAGCGGGGCCCCAGCGCCCGTGACGAATTCTGAGAATTCGTCGAGCGGGGCCCCAGCGCCCGTGACGAATTCTGAGAATTCGTCGAGCGGGGCCCCAGCGCCCGTGACGAATTCTGAGAATTCGTCGAGCGGGGCCCCAGCGCCCGTGACGAATTCTGAGAATTCGTCGAGCGGGGCCCCAGCGCCCGTGACGAATTCTGAGAATTCGTCGAGCGGGGCCCCAGCGCCCGTGACGAATTCTGAGAATTCGTCGAGCGGGGCATCAGCGCCCGTGACGAATTCTGAGAATTCGTCGAGCGGGGCCCCAGCGCCCGTGACGAATTCTGAGAATTCGTCGAGCGGGGCCTAAGCGCCCGTGACGAATTCTCGAGGGCCCTCGACGAATTCGTTCGTCAAGGGCTCTGGGGCCCTGAAAGAATTCCTGAACAATTCGTCACCAATGTCACGAAACAGACACACCTAAAGCGGTTTTATTACCCGACTCAGGTAAGTATTTTTTGTTCTGCTCAAAACATGGAGTCCCGCAAAAAGAGACCCTCCAGAAAGCAGCTTGACAAAAAACAGCGAAACAATATCGCCACGTTTTGCTCGGCTGAATATTCATGCGGATGCTCTGAGAGATGCGATCGTCAGTTTGCGTACGCTTCCTACGAAAGAAACTATAATCATAAGAATCTTCTATCTCAGAGAGAGCTCACTTCTGTGCTGACTTCCACTATTGCTGATGCAGTCGTGCGGGACTCTAAAACAGGAGAGCGTTGCATCCCTTGTATCAGCACCCCGTTCAAGTTCGGTGACAAGAGGGTATGCGCTGTCACTTTCCGCAACTTATGGGGCTTGCCACGTGCTACATTCTTTCGGTATCAGAAGGCTGCCCTAGCAGTGGGTGGCATGATTCCGAAGACGACGGTTTTTCAAGAGAAAAAGATCCCCAAAACGCCGTTCGGTCCTTGTTACGACGCTTTTAAGGACTGGGCTATGGTTCACATGTTAAAAGGTCTTCCACAAGACATGCCAACCAATGGGTCGCTACAGATCAAGCCGCTGGATTACGACGTCGAGTATATTAATTACCGACGCCTGGTGGCGGAACCGGTCCTTGTCGTGAATAAGACCTTCCGGAAATACTGCAGGCACTTGGTCAAGAACGAATTGAAAATCCGTATTCGGAAGAAGGTCGAAGTGTCAGGCATGTGTTCGATCTGCGACAACCTTGACGCGCGTTGGGCTAAGTTGCAGGCTTCCGACCCAGACCATGACGCTTGGAAGGAGTTGACTAACCTGAAGGAATCACACAGCGACACGCACAAGTATCAACGCAACTGCTACGAC
This sequence comes from Cymbomonas tetramitiformis, assembly GCA_001247695.2. Lineage (NCBI taxonomy): Eukaryota > Viridiplantae > Chlorophyta > Pyramimonadophyceae > Pyramimonadales > Pyramimonadaceae > Cymbomonas > Cymbomonas tetramitiformis. The sequence goes on from LGRX02007740.1 coordinate 10,986, forward strand.
GCACGCAGGAGAGAAAGCGCTGATCCTCTTGGGGAGATCGACTCCATCGCCCTTGACGGGGCGGCAAACAAGAATACCGTGGTGCCTCACGCCCCTCATCAAGTGAAACACATCAACGAGAAGAAACAGAATTTCTTCAACTTGCATCTGCAGCTCACTATACTACATGGTTGCATGTTGCTCTTCAATCTGAGTTTTCCTTGGAGCCAACCCAAAGGCGCGAACATGATGCTGACTTCCTTTACCAACCTGCTTGTGCTCCTGGCTTTTGGGCATAGTGGCAAACGGTTCTTCAGGAAGACGTTGCATCTTCAAGTTGACGGAGGCTCTGAAAACTGGAATCGCTACACGTTCGGCTTTTGCGCCCTGCTGGTTCATTATGGCATCTACCACAACCTCGTGTTGCATCGCCTGATGGTTGGACACACCCACAACGATGTTGATGGCTGGTTCGGTTTGATGAAGATGTACATATTCGGTAAGGATGCTACAAAAGCAGGCCGATGGCTCGTCTTACTCGAAGACTATATCAACTGGCTTGTATCGTGGCCGGTAAATAAGTTCTTGAAGCTGGTACAAGTTCAGGGTCAGCAGCTGGACTTCAAAAAGTGGTTGAAGCCGCATCTGAACTGGAACCTCACGGGATATGGAGGTATGGTGCGCGACGTGCATTACGTGGAATTCCAAAAGGACGAGCATGGCGTAGTTCGCATGAAGTACAAAGGGGGGGACCATATTAAGCCATGTCTTCCCAAAGGCGTAGACGAGGACTTGACCAAAGGTCTGGAAGTAATGAACAGCTATCCCGACATTGACAGCTCTCCACCCTTGCAGGAAGTGCAGCCGCTTCCAGCGAAGGAGGAGGCAGCCACCCTGAATGCGTTTCAGCGGCTATGTGATCATGGTGTCGACCGTATCTCTCATGAGCAACAAGAACATCTATGTGGGTATTTTCCTTTACCACAGAAAGCTTCCGACTACGACACCTGGAAGGGCCCGAAGTTTGATCAGCAGCAACCCTTGGACTTGAAGTTGCTGCTGAGCAACGCTTGGCACCAGAACACGACCGAGGCGTCCGACCCCGCAACAACTGAACCTCAACCAGAGTTGGAGACCATTGCAGACGGCAGAAATGTGATGGTCAAGGATCTGCCAGTGGACATTCCCAAAATAACGAAAAGATGTGAGCAAGAAGCACGTCGAGTTGAAGATATTTCTTTCTGGTGAGTTCTACAATAGTCACTTCCTTTAATTAGTACATGATATGAACCGCCATCAAGCACGCTGCCCATTGACTGACCAAAGCGTTCCTCATTCTGTTCCTTATTATTCAGGTACAATAAGGGCGAGCTTAAGGCGGTGTTGCAGCATATGGGGCTCGACGGTGCGGGGCTGGCTGCAGAGTTGGCCACACGTTTGTTCAATGCGACCGCCGCAGCGCGCAAGGAACATCAGGAAAAGGGGCGTCGCGGTCAGCGTTCGAATGCAGGAAGCGCGAGACCGGTTTCCGACGACAACGGAGGTGAAGGTCGAGGCAAGGGACGTGGGGGGAGAACAACTGGCCCCGACAGTCAAGCTGCAGTTGCTGAAGCAGGTGCAGGGAAAGGTCGAGGCAAAGGACGTGGGGGGAGATCAACTGGCCCCGACAGTCAAG